>SDVV010038731.1:0-10701 GCA_016164225.1 Gammarus roeselii | reverse complement strand
CGCTCGGTGAGTCAAGGTGCATGCATCGCGCCAAAACTAACTCTATTTATCCCTATCTAATTCCTTCACATCCGCGTTTCGCACACATATCTACTACTTGTAGTCCTGCCCACACTGATTGCTTTGAGTCCTGCCCACACTGATTGCTTTGAGTCCTGCCCACACTGATTGCTTTGAGTCCTGCCCACACTGATTGCTTTGAGTCCTGCCCACACTGATTGCTTCGAGTCCTGCCCACACCGATTGCTTGAGTCCTGCCCACACCGATGGCTTTGAGTCCTGCCCACACTGATTGCTTTGAGTCTTGCCCATACTGATTGCTCGAGTCTTGCCCACACTGATTGCTTTGAGTCCTGCCCACTCTGATGGCTTCGAGTCCTGCCCACTCTGATGGCTTCTAGTCCTGCCCACTCTGATTGCATGAGTCTTGCCCACACTGATTGCTTTTAGTCTTGCAGACACTGATTGCTTTGAGTCCTGCCCACACTGATTGCTTTGGGCTCTGCCTACACTGATGGCTTTTTGTCTTGCCCACACTGATTGCTCAGTCTTGCCCACACTGATTGCTTCGTCTTGCCCACACTGATTGCTTCGTCTTGCCCACACTGATTGTTTCGTCTTGCCTACACTGATTGCTTTGAGTCCTGCTCACACTGATTGCTTTTAGTCCTGCCCACGCTGATTGCTTTTAGTCTTGCCCACACCGAAGGCTTTGAGTCTTGCCCACACCGATGGCTTTGAGTCTTGCCCACACCGACGGCTTTGAGTCTTGCCCACACCGACGGCTTTGAGTCTTGCCCACACCGACGGCTTTGAGTCTTGCCCACACTGATTGCTTTGAGTCCTGCCCACTCTGATTGCTTTTAGTCCTGCCCACTCTGATTGCTCTGAGTCCTGCCCACTCCGATTGCTCTGAGTCCTGCCCACTCTGATGGCTTTGAGTCCTGTCCACTCTGATTGCTTGAGTCTTGCCCACACTGATTGCTTTTAGTCTTGCAGACACTGATTGCTTCGAGTCCTGCCCACACTGATGGCTTTGTGCCCTGCCCACACTGATGGCTTTTTGTCTTGCCCACACTGATTGCTTAGTATTGCCCACACTGATTGCTCCGTCTTGCCCACACTGATTGCTTTGATCAATCCACCAGATTCCTAATGCAACTCTTCATCTGGATTACCTTGAGTCGTTAGAGACATGACACAAACTGGCCAATTGAACACTGTCATGGACGTCAAGATGAAACAGTTGAATCTAAAAAGTGCAAGTCTGAATGACTGTCAAGCCGTCTAGATTGTTTAGGGCATAATAGTAGCGTATAACGGTGGGAAACGCGGATGTGAAGGAATTAGATAGGGCTTAATTAGCGGTGGCTGGGTAGGGCGAGGTGCATGCAACCTTTGACTCAAGCGGCGTACGGCGGTTCGCGCAAAAACGGGGAGCGGGAGCGTAGGGTAGGACGGGAGTCGGTGAGCGGACAGACTGATAGCTTTTCGGATTATTCGATTATTATTTTCAATTACATTGAGTATTAGCATTTCAATGCTTGGGTACGATTGGTCACTAACTGTTGCTCGTTATATATATTTATACGATTTCTGGTGGGTGCGATAGAGGAACCCCAAAGGCAGAATGTTGGAAGCGCTCCTGGAAAATTAGGTGAGTTTGCTCTGGCCTGTTCTTCGTCTTATCAGTTGATTCCGTGCTTTATTGCTGTGTTTGAGTGAATGTTTCGTTATATATTTATGAATGGTTTATTGTTCCTATATATTTTTCTATACATATATGTTTGTATTTTTATCGAATTGAGAGTAGAATTGACTCATTCGATGGTTGATTGGTGGATTCGTAGCGGTTGGGATATTTTGTCTGTTTTGTTCATTTATCACTATATATAATGTTAATAGGATTAGTGTGGTAAGTATGTCTTATAACTCAATTTGCAGCCTTAGTGTGCGATCGACCATGTATGGTACCAACCTGATATTGAATTTTAGGCAATGTTTTGTGTTTTCCATCTATATATTTCATATTTATATATTATTCGAAGGAATAGTATAGATTATTAGTCAGGTAGTTGGCGAGTTGATGTTTGTATTATGGCTTGATGCAACATCTGCACAAAAAATCTATCTACCCCATATTGCATTATCCGGGGTTTTAACCAGATATATCTGTATTCCATTGACGCGGTATTCCAATAGCGAGAGTAGCTGAACGGTATAGATTAATTGTAAGTTAATATTTTGTGTTATGTATACTTAGTAATGATTGGTTGATTTATGTTGATTTTTTATTGGATATTTTAGATTTGCATCTTCCACATTATTTCAGGCCTAATTGATCGGTTATTGCATCATTTTGGTATTTTTATATGTATACATGACATTCTGTTACGATTAAGCCGTGGTTACCTTTGTTTAAGAAATGGTAATTTAACCCTGTTTAGGGTTGAGTTGGAGAGTAATTTCATCAGATTTTGTATATACCATAGCGTGTTCGTGTAGAAATATTCCACACCATTTACTAAAGATTTCAGTGTATGTTGCTCGCATGTCCTGGTATCTTATTCACCTTAGTTTATTGTTTGTTTACATGTTAATTATTTCTCGTTCGTCACGGTTTTATTGTATGTTTTGGTTATGGTAGAGATTTGATCTTCTTGCTTTGTTATGACCCGAGTGTTTTAGTATATTCTCGTTTAGTTTTGTACGTTCTCTGTCTGGTTTCATCTTCAATGCAATCTGCACGTTATTTATACAATATCGGAATGTTATGATATATTACGTGTATATCTACAATGTAGAACATTATTTCAGGTATAATTTAGTTACAAGCTGTATAATTTTTAGTGTTTCATTTATCTTCTTACATCCTGATACAATGTTTGACTTGGTTATTATAGATATAGAAGATCCCATAGGATAGATCAAATGTAGAGCCAAGTGGAGCGGATGAAAATGAGTATATCAAATCGATAAAAAAATATCATATGTATGCACGAAAAGTCGATCGGTACAATATAACTTCTGGTTAGAAAAGGTCAAGTTAAGATGATTAGTTTTTCTCACCTAACATGAAGTGAAGCTAGTCCACATTAAATATCTTGTAACAATAACAAGGGATTTTGTTTTAATGGAAAAAACATATATCAGGGGTAAAGTGCCTCAGATGTTAACCGATCCTGTATATGCATTCAAAACGTGTGTGTGTGTGTCTGCATTGTATCGGTAACTATCCCTGTATGCGACGTCATTATACCGTGCCCGGTCCTGCATATGCGTACAAAGCGTGTATGTGTGTACCTGGTGTGTGACATTAGAAGATAAAACTACGTAAAATAGAGCCGTGTGGAAGGGATTTGATATGTACATCGCACAAAATAATGACTAAATATCATACATATTCATCAAACTTGAATGAAAATGTATAATTATTAGTTAAGTTGGTTAGAATGACTGGATCTTTGAACCTAACATCGCGTATAACTGATCCACATTAGAAATGTAACAAATTGAAGTGCATTAGTTCTCTTGGATCCTACCTGCTGTCCAAACATGTTACAGAGATATCGATAAAATTCTGGAATCTAAACATCTGCAGAAGGATATTTGCTGGATCAAATTGGGGAAAATGTGTTCAACTGCTTTTGATATGTTGAATATACAGCCCCAAGTGGAGTTTCATATGTATCAATATCATACATAACCATCAAACCTGGTTAAAAATACATAACTATTGCCTGAGTATTAATGTATTTGTCATTGTATGGTAACCCTTTTTGCATTCATTGATATTTGATCTATGTTGTCGTACATTGATACATGTTTAGCTAGTTATGTACCTTGGATATGGTTTATAGCCTAGATCTTGTTGACTGCGGACCTTACATCACAGATCTGTATGAAAAAATGGTTTGAGTGGATTGAGACGAAAAATGGTAGAAGCAACACATCCAACACTATAAAAAATCTTATTCTAACAGGGAAACCATACATAAAACTTGCTAACGCTTTAACACCCGTAACCATCACTGATGTATGCAGGAAGCTTACATAAACGTCTTGAACTCTACAGTCTCCTAACGAGCGATGATATAACAATACTTGGAACTAATCGGTTTTACTAGACTTGTAACAAGTAAAGTAAAAATAATAGATATATGTAGGCGGACAATCTGCTAAAGATTGGTAAAAAACTACAGAGTCAAGTGGATAGATTTGCTTCGAATAAAGCTTGAATCAATGGAAAAAAACTAACATAAGTATGAAACGGTTAAAATATGTTAAGATAAGTTAGGATGGGTTAGGTTTAGGGGCATTATCACAATCGTTTAGTGAAAAAGGTTAGAGTGGATCTGGTGAATGCTCAAATAAGACATATATTCTAAATTGGAACACAATCTCATAACAAAGCCTGAATTGATCAATAACTTCTAAGTGTCACAAACATTTATATAAGTAAGCCATGCGGGAATAAGTATCTAGTAAAGACATGAGCCGATAACATAATTGGGATGTACATTGAATTATTGAAGAATTTTAACACTATCTCTACACAAAACCGATAGATCAGCTCCCCAAGACTAAATGGAAACTGACCCAAATCCAGTATCAAGAGGTAAAACGTACCAAATTTTGGATCATTACATCCAATTAAGTGTATTTACACCCAACATTCCATGAAAATATGCGAATTTATGCCTGATTTAGATATATTTCTCTGATAACCAATCAAAACATATCACAACTATAAAATAGCTAAATAAGATTCTCTACTCTACCCTATCCGACAATGATTAACTATTATATACGGTGTATCCTACCACACCCAGATGATAAATCCTACTCCAATATCCCAAGTGGTCTGGTTCATGACTAAGATCATATACTATCATACCGAAAGTAACTGACTTTTCACACCGAGTTCATGAGAATAATGTTATTTTTACTACGATACCTGTTCAAATCTATAACAAAATTCCTAGATGAAACTGATGCTATGCCTCTAGTAGAACAAATCCAAACCCACTGTGTCATAACAACGAACTCTACAATGCTTTACTAGGTCACTTCTGAGCAATCAAGCACTGATATATAACAAATTTCAAAGGAAGCATCGTGTCCTGGACATAACCAAGAATCTAGACACAGGTACAGTGGTCAAGAATGGGCCTTACATGAGTCTCAACGAGTGTGGCCATAAAAAGCTAGGCCTTTGGTTCACTGATGACCTAAGTAAATCACTACAACGATGAGCATCTTGTCGGATAACCTCACTAACGAGTACACGGAAGATAAGACTGACGTCCACAAGGCCATACATAATTCACGTTGAACTTAGACGAAGTCCAAATGACCGCCAAAGAGTGTAAACCACCTCTACACCAGGACCCCTCCTGCCAGTAAATCTTTTTCTAAACGGTAAACTATACGCTTGCTAGGGATCAATATCGAAATTCCACACAGATGCAGTACGGACTTACACCTCTTGAACATACATTCCTATGATTATCGTAGAAAAAATCGTACAATAATAATAATAAATATAAAAATAGCTATATAAGATGCTCTACTCTGCTGTAACCGACAAAAAAAAATTGCGATACATTAGGTATCCATCCAAGTAAATCGGTCTATTTATACGAATAGGCATAACCGCAAAGAGCTTTTGCCTAGGGGACTCTCTAACTCCTCCTAAATAATGAAGAATGTTCCTACAATAAACACATAATAACCTAACAGCAAGACCAAGTTTGTAACAAATGGGATCTTCTATATCTATAATAACCAAGTCAAACATTGTATCAGGATATAAGAAGATTATATAAAACACTAAAGAATATACAGCTTTTTACTAAATTATACCTGAAATAATGTTCTACATTGTAGATACACACGTAATATATCATAATATTCCGATATTGTATAAATAACCTACAGATTGCATTGAAGATGAAACCGGACAGAGAACGTACAAAACTGAACGAGAATATACTTGAACGCTCGAGTCATAACAAAGCAAGAAGATCAAATCTCTACGATACCCAAAACACAATACAACCATGACGAACGAGAAAGAATTAACATGTAAACAAACAATCAACTAACGTGAATAAGATACTAGGACATGCGAGCAACATACACTGAAACCTAAAGTAAATGGTGTGGAATATTTCTACACGAACACGCTATAGTATATACAAAATCTGATGAAATTACTCTCCAACTCAGCCCAAAACAGGGTTAAATTAACATTTCTTTAACAAAGGTAACCACGGCTTAATCGTAACTGAATATCATATATACATATAAAAATACCAAAATGATGCAATACCCGATCAAGTATGCCTGAAATAAAGTGGAAGATGAAAACCTAAAATATCCTATAAATCCTATAAAAAAACATCATAAATCAACCGATCATTACTAAGTATACATAACACAAAATATCAACTTACAATTAATCTATACCGTTCAGCTACTCGCGCTATTGGAATGCCGCGTCAATGGAATACCGATATATCTGGTTAAAAACCTGGATAATGGGGGTAGATAGATTCTCTGTGCAGATGTTGCATCAAGCCATAATACTAACATCAACTCGTCAACTACCTGACTAATAATCTATACTATTCCATTAGATAATATATAAATTTAAAATAAATGGTTGAAAAACACAAAACATTGCCTAAAATTCAATATCAAGTTGGTACCATACATGGTCGATCGCTCACTAAGGCTGCAAATTGAGTTATAAGACATACCTACCACACTAATCCTATTAACAGTATATATAGTGATAAATGAACATAACAGACAAAATATCCCAACCCCAACCGCTACGAATCCACCAATCAACCATCGAATGAGTCAATTCTACCCTCAATTAGATGAAAATACAAACATATACGTATAGAACAATATATAGGAGCAATAAACCATCCATAAATATATAACGAAACATTCACTCAAACACAGCATTGAACCACGGAAACAACTGATAAGACAAAGAACTGGCAAGAGCAAACTCACCTATATTTCCAGGAACGCTTCCAACTTTCTGCCTAGGGGGTTCCTTTACCGCACCCACCAGAAATCGTATAAATATATATAACGAGCAACAGTTAGAGACCAAGCGTACCCATGCATTGAAATGCTAATACCCAATATAATTAAAAATAACAATCGAATAATCCGAAAAGCTATCCGTCTGTCCGCTCACTGACTCCTGTCCTACCCTACGCCCCCGCTCCCCGTTTTTGCGCCAACCGCCGTACGCCCGCCTGAGTCAAAGTCAATTACTTCACATCCGCGTTTCGCACCGTTATACACAACTCATAATGATTGTGAAGCAACAGAGCAACGCTGTAGTCAGCTTGTCATCAACGTATAAATTCGTGACAAACATAATAATCGTATTAAACCAGTTGAGCTAGCTACCAATTGTTTCAATCTTATATGCAGCATTGTTTCCACACGGAACAATCAATTCTGGACTCAACTTTGGTCTGGAGACAAAATGGTTCAGTGCCTACCCTAACATGACCTCATTTTTTTGTTCCCGCTGCGTATAAAAATTGCGGTGTTAGAACAAAAAAAGAAAGCCTACGTGCAATTTCTTTTGTCATAATTTGGAGACAGCTAGATACTTTTAAGAGGGATTATTGGGACAAATTTGCATTTTTAGAACTGTTGCTAATTGGCCAGTGTCATAGGGTCTTTACTGCTAGTCAATAGCGACGTCCCTGAATAGCTCGTATTGTAAACAGTAGTTCTTCTGTATAATTGAGGCTGGGTATGCAACTTGTACTTCTAGTATGCTGTAAACATGATTTCGAATGAAGTTATTCGTATCGTAACCAACCTTGCTGGTCTTACTTCATTACTATACAGTCGTGAAGAGGAATAGAGCAACAGCTCAGTACCCACTAAGTCATGAAGAGGATTATAGCTACACCTCGGTTCCTCACTAAGTCATGAAGAAGATTATATCAACAGCTCGTTCACCTCACTAAGTCGTGAAGAGGATTATAGCAACAGCTCGATTAATGCAACAGCTCGTACCTCATTAAGTCATGAAGAAGATTACAGCAACAGCTCGTTCACCTCACTAAGTCGTGAAGAGGATAACAGCAACAGCTCGTCCACCTCAATAGTCATGAAAAGGATTATAGCAACAGCTCGTTCCCCTCAATGAGTCATGAAGAGAATGATAGTAACAGTTCGTCCACCTCACTAAGTCATGTAAAGGATTAGAGCAACAGCTCGTTCACCTCAGTGAGTCATGAAGAGGATTACAGCAGCAGCTCGTTCACCTCACTAAGTCATGAAGAGGATTACAGCAACAGCTCGTCCACCTCACTACGTCATGAAGAGGATTGCAACAGCAGTCGTCCACCTCACTAAGTCATGAAGAGGATTACAGCAACAGCTTGTCCACCTCCCTAAGTCATGAAAAGGATTACAGCAACACCTCGTCCACCTCACTGAGTCACGAAGAGGATTACAGCAACAGCTCGTTCACCTCACCAAGTCATGAAGAGGATTATAGCAGCAGCTCGTTCACCTCACTAAGTCATGAAGAGGATTACAGCAACAACTCGTTCACCTCACTAAATCATGAAGAGTATTACAGCAACAGCTCGTTCACCTCACTAAGTCATGAAGATGATTACAGCAACAGCTCGTCTACCTCACCAAGTCATGAAGATGATTACAGCAACAGCTCGTCCACCTCACCAAGTCATGAAGAGGATTACAGCAACAGCTCGTCCTTCTCACTAAGTCATGAAGAGGATTATAGCAACAGCTCGTTCACCACACTAAGTCATGAAGAGGATTACAGCAACAGCTCGTCTACCTCATTGAGTCATGAAGAGAATCACAGCAACAGCTCGTCCACCTCACTAAGTCATGAAGAGGATTACAATAAAAGCTCGTTCACCTCACTAAGTCATGAAGAGGATTATAGCAACAGCTCGTTCACCTCACTATGTCGTGAAAAAAATTACCGCAACAGCTCGTCAACCACACTAAGTCATGAAGAGGATTGCAGCAACAGCTCGTTCACCTCACTTAGTCATGAAGAGGTTTATAGGAACAGCTCGTCCACCTCACTTAGTCATGATGAGGATTACAGCAACAGCTCGTCCACCTGACTAAGTCATGAAGAGGATTGCAGCAACAGCTCGTCCACCTTACTGAGTCATGAAGAGGATTACAACAACAGCTCGTTCTCCTCACTAAGTCATGAAGAGGATTATAACAACAGCTCGGTTCCTCACTAAGTCATGAAGAGGACTAGAGCAACAGCTCGGTTCCTCACTAAGTCATGAAGAGGATTATAGCAACAGCTCGTTCACCTCACTAAGTCGTGAAAAAAATTACCGCAACAGCTCGTCAACCACACTAAGTCATGAAGAGGATTGCAGCAACAGTTCGTTCACCTCACTAAGTCATGAAGAGGATTATAGCAACAGCTCGTCCACCACACTAAGTCATGAAGAGGATTATAGCAACAGCTCGTCCACCTCACTAAGATATGAAGAGGATTATAGCAACAGCTCGTCCACCTCACTAAGTCATGAAGAGGAGTACAGCAACAGGTCGTCTACCTCTTTAAGTTATGAAGAGGATTATAGCAACATCTCGGTAACTCACTAAGTTATGAAGAGGATTACAGCAACAACTCGTCCACCTCACAAAGTCGGGAAGAGGATTACAGCAACAGCTCGTCCACCTCACTAAGTCATGAAAAGGATTATAGCAGCTGCTCGTCCACCTCACTTAGTCATGAAAAGGATCACAGCAACAGCTCGTTCACCTCACTAAGTCATGAAGAGGATTACAGCAACAGCTCGTTCACCTCACTAAGTCATGAATAGGGTTACAACAACAGCTCGTTCACCTCACTAAGTCATGAAGAGGATTACAGCAACAGCTTGTCCACCTCACTAAGTCATGAAGAGGGTTACAACAACAGATCGTTCATCTCACTAAGTCATGAAGAGGGTTACAAATACAGCTCGTCCACCTCACTAACTCATGAAGAGGGTTACAACAACATCTCGTCCACCTCACTAAGTCATGAAGAGGATCACAGCAGCTGCTCGTCCACCTCACTTAGTCATGAAGAGAGTTACAACAACAGCTCGTCCACCTCACTAAGTCGTGAAGAGGATCACAACAACAGCTCGTCCACCTCACTAAGTCATGAAGAGAATTACAGCAGCAGCTCGTTCGCCTCACTAAGTCATGAAGAGGATTACAGCAACAGCTCTTCCTTCTCACTAAGTCATGAAGAAGACATGGCAGAATGCAACGGACGATTCTGTATAGTTCAAATAGCCCCCTTGTACATTTTTTCTGTGAAGTTGACTAGTCTGACGGCCTTTGAAGAAGCGTAACAAATTTCATCATACGGGCTCTTTGTTGGCATTCAGTGTTGCAAACCCCTTCACTAGGTAATACTGAGTATTGTGCTCGTCGTACGGGCTCTTTGTTGGCATTCAGTGTTGCCAACCCCTTCACTAGGTAATACTGAGTATTGTGCTCGTCGTACGGGCTCTTTGTTGGCATTCAGTGTTGCCAACCCTTTCACTAGGTAATACTGAGTATTGTGCTCGTCGTACGGGCACTTTGTTGGCATTCAGTGTTGCAAACCCCTTCACTTGGTAATACTGAGTATTGTGCTCGTCGTAC
>SDVV010038730.1:0-10701 GCA_016164225.1 Gammarus roeselii | reverse complement strand
ACGCCAGATCCATCGATCTGATCCTCCTAGCCCGTGCAGTGCCATTACTCCAGCAGTTACCCTCCTTGCTAACAATAACGCCAGATCCATCGATCTGATCCTCCTAGCCCGTGCAGTGCCATTACTCCAGCAGTTACCCTCCTTGCTAACAATAACGCCAGATCCCTCGATCTGATCCTCCTAGCCCGGGCAGTGCCATTACTCCAGCAGTTACCCTCCTTGCTCACAGTCACGCCAGATCCATCGATCTGATCCTAATAGCCCAAGCAGTGCCGTTCTTCAGCAGTTACCTTCCTTGCTCACAGTCACGCCAGCTCCATCGATCTGATCCTACCAGCCCGTGCAGTGCTGTTCTTCAGCAGTTACCCTTCTAAATAACAGTCCATCGATCCATCGATCTGATCCTTCCAGCCCGTCCCGCTCACCCTCACGTCAGCAGTTACCCTCCTTGATAAAAGTCACGCCAGATAATTCCATAAAACAAGCTCATCTTTGAAACCGTTGCAAATTAACCATCATTCGAGTACAGGTTTGGCAGCAGCCATCAACAGTGGAGTTGGTCAGTCAAAATACTCTAAGCCAAGAACTACTTGTATGACTACACACATATTTGCCTTCCTAGAATAATTTGCTTGAATTCTTCAATAACTCCACACTAAGAATCAACTGTGCTCGACGACGCCCGCAGTTTGAGGCCGCATTGTCCGTCCCATTGTTTCAACGACATGATTAAAGAATGGGTCAGAGCATGGATGTGAAGTTCTTGGAAGAATTTAAGCATCAAAAATACGAGTGAGACTTCGGATTTTACAGGCATGCGTGCAATTCGCATATGCATTTGTTTAAGGCAATCTTCAAGGTATTTTATTTGGTCTCACTGTTTTAGGTGACAAATCAATATCAAACTACGGCAGAAATATGTCGACTGTAACAGTCACTATCATGATACCTACGGCAGCCTGTGTTAATTCCAACACAATTTCACCGCTCAATTATTAGAAGAGAAAAAATGCGAGCTGGTCGATTGGTCCTGCCCTGGCCTCAGCGTATTGACACATTATGCTTAATATTAAGTGAAGGTGTCTTGTCACCTATTACTTAACATTTGGGGAAGTTTCTAGGCTATATTACTTAATGAAGGAAATGAGAGGCGGCTAATACCAGTTGATTAAATTACATTAAGGTAAAACATTACGTGTGAGAACTTGGTATGCGTACGAATTATTTTGAGAAAACTCTTCATTTTCATACGATGGACACTCACAACACAAATAACGAAATTAATAACGAAGAAGACCGATAGAATCACTACCTCATGTCCTTCGGTGCCAGGTTCTCAATGAGTGCTGCCGCCAGTCCTGCTGTCGTCTCCTCGTCGTCGGAAGCATCGCCTTCTGCAGTGGGCGGGAACTGCACTGCCAGCGCAGGAGGTATTAAGACGCTGGTGGGCAGAGGGCGGCGGTCGCCAGGACTGGAGGGCAGCCGCACGCTGACCCCTGAAATGAAAGAGAAAGCGGATAGTGAGACTTAGAAGATGAACCTAAAACCCATTCTTGCTGTCCCATACTTTTTTCTCCAGATTACTTCTCTGACTATTCATAGTTTGTTATATTCAGTTTCAACAAAATCTGATGCTTCATTTCGATTAAAAAAATAGAAACAAGTTGCAACATTCTTTACATTATAATAGTAATAACAATTTTTTTTAATTTCGAAAATATTTAAACCCATACGATGACCACAAAACTTAAAACGAATCTCGAAGAAACTCTGATTCTTCTATTTTTTTAACTGAAACTTTATGCAGCGCTCCTAGTCAGAGAGTAATGAGGACTGGGAACGGATTCTAGAGACTTTTATGCGATCACATTAGCATGCACCTACAGCCACAACTGTACCTACTAAACACTGCTTGGCCCGACACGTAAGAGAGGGCGGAGAGATTTTGTACACCCGTGGCACGCCAATTGGTTTAAATTTAATTGAAGTTATATGCAACATAGAGGGACGCTATCTATTTAGCGATTGGATAAACGGCTTTTGCATTACCACATAATGAAGTTGGGTGTTTCCTTATGCTATGACGTCACAAACTAGTGCTTTGAAAGTCATGGGGAAATTAAGAACGTCGAATCGCAACATCAAGTGACGGCGCACCAGATTAATATAGTATGATCACACACATATTTTGATACCATACGGAACAATGTTAGGAGGGAAGTAAAAAATATCACGCCACAGTCGTCCTTAGAGGCTACTCTGGGCCGCCTTAAATTGGGTAACGGTGATCAACAATTTCAAGGAGGAAATGCGACCAAAAATCTTAAGAGGTTAGTTGCGGGATATTTAGTGCATTGGTCAGTGGCCCTTAGATGCTACTCTGGGCCACCTTAACTTGGACAACGGTGAATAGTAATTTCAAGAAGGAAATGCGACCAAAGCACTCAAGAGGTTAGTTGCGGGATATTTAGTGCATTGGTCAGTGGCCCTTAGAGGCTACTCTGGGCCACCCTAACATGGGTAACGGCGATCAGCAATGCAAGGAGGAAATGCGACCAAAGCACTTAAGAGATTAGTTGAGGGATATTCAATGCATTGGTCAGTTCACTCTGATACGACGATTCGCCACTTTTGTTTCATGTTCAAAATAGGCTTGCGGTGTGTTTCAAGAACCAGGCTGATGAAGATTAAATAATACATATCCCGTGCAGGCTTCATTGCTACGAGGCAGCAGTGATTAGATGACCTCGACATTGAACAAAATATTTTTGTCTCGTTTTAAAGGAGCGCGGAAATATTGAGAACTTATTCCTGTATCCCTGCGACGATCCAACAGTGAGTCAGCTTCTTTGGAAGCTCAATACCACCAAATATTGAGCAAACGAATGCAATTTGACTTATCTTATATAATAAACACCAGCAGATTTGAACCATCTTAGAAACAACGTTATATCTTATGTATAGTTGTTACATATTCATCACTCAACAGGGACTTAATAGATGGAATTATCCTATTGAGTGCTCAAGATACATTCAAACTTTGCTCTCGTCTCACATCTGGTGATGGGGCTGTTACTTTTTGTTTTAAAAATATATTTTCGGAGGCCAAGAAACCCCCCGTTTCTTCAGTTCAGAAGTTACTCTGCTAATTGTGGCCTATATAATAATGAGGTGCGTGATAGACAGGCAACTGACAGTAAACAGACTCACATACTGGCTGTTAAACAGCCCGTAGGGACCCGACACTTTGCTATCGGTACAAGTAGGCACTTCGGAATAGATCAAGTAGTAAGTATTTTCATTCCGACATCCTCTTGTCCCCGTCAACGAATCTATTCTAGAGCAGTTTAGGCCAACGTATTTTGATGATCAGTTTGAAACTGTGAAGAAGCTGCCTTTATCTGATCAGGCTGCAACTGTGAAGAAGCTGCCCTTATCTGATCAGGCTGCAACTGTTAAGAGGCTGCTCTAATCTGATCAGGCTGCAACTGTGAAGAAGCTGCCCTAATCTGATCAGGCTGCAACTGTGAAGAAGCTGTCCTAATATGATCAGGCTGCAACTGTGAAGAGGCTGCCCTAATCTGATAAGGCTACAACTGTTAAGAGGCTGCTTTAATCTGATCAGGCTGCAACTGTGAAGAGGCTGCCCTAATCTGGTCAGGCTGCAACTGTAAAGAAGCTGCCCCAATCTGATCAGGCTGCAACTGTGAAGAAGATGTCCTAATCTGATCAGGCTGCAACTGTGCAGAGGCTGCCCTTAAGTGGTCAGGCTGAAACTGTGAAGAGGCTGCCCTAATCTGATCAGGCTGCAACTGTGAAGAGGCTGCTACAATCTGATCAGGCTGCAACTGTGAAGAGGCTGCCATAATCTTATCAGGCTGCAACTGTTAAGAGGCTGCCCTAATCGGATCAGGCTGCACCTGTGAAGAAGATGTCCTAATCTGATCAGGCTGCAACTGTGCAGAGGCTGCCCTTAAGGGGTCAGGCTGAAACTGTGAAGAGGCTGCCCTAATCTGATCAGGCTGCAACTGTGAAGAGGCTGCCACAATCTGATCAGGCTGCAACTGTGAAGAGGCTGCCCAAATCTGACCAGGCTGCAACTGTTAAGAGGCTGCCCTAATCTGATCAGGCTGCAACTGTGAAGAAGTTGCCATAATCTGATCAGGCTGCAACTGTGAAGAAGACGTCCTAATCTGACCAGGCTGCAACTGTGAAGAAGCTGCCCTAAACTGACCAGGCTGCAACTGTGAAGAAGCTGCCCTAATCTGATCAGGCTGCAACTGTTAAGAGGCTGCCCTAATCTGATCTTTATTCCGTATTGGTGACGGGGCAATTATTTGTTGTTTTGCAAAGCTATTTTCGGAGGCCAAGAAAGCCCATGCGCCCAATTGTTTCGTTTTGGTGATACATCAAATGATGTTGCGGGACTCGACTTCCCTCCCATTTATAAGTGCTGTGTCTTTGGCCTATAGTATAGTGATGGGCGGGACAGGCAGGCTACTGACGGAAGACAGACTCACGTACGCGCAACAGAAATGTACGTTTTCTGTGAGACAATTGTTTGCGCCTGGGCCGCTCGAGCTAAACGCTGTACATGAGAGTATCCACTATTGCGGGTACCCGACGCTTCGCTGTCGGTACAAGTAGGCACTTCAGAATAGATCAAGTAGTAAGTGTTTTTATTCCGACATCCTCTTGTCCCCGTCAACGAATCTATTCTAGAGCAGTTTAGGCCAACGTGTTTGGATGATCAGTTTGCAACTGTGAAGAAGCTGCCTTTATCTGATCAGGCTGCAACTGTGGAAAAGCTGCCCTTATCTGATCAGGTTGCACCTGTGAAGAAGCTGCCCTTATCTGATCAGGTTGCAACTGTAAAAAACTGCCCTAATCTGATCAGGTTGCAACTGCGAAGAAGCTACCGTAATCTGATCAGGCTGCAACTGTAAAGAAGCTGCCCTAATCTGATCAGGCTGCAACTGTTAAGAGGCTGCCCTAATCTGATCAGGCTGCAACTGTGAAGAAGTTGCCCTAATCTGATCTGGCTGCAACTGTTAAGAGGCTGCCATAATCTGATCAGGCTGCATCTGTGAAGAAGCTGCCCTAATCTGATCAGGCTGCAACTGTGAAGAAGCTATCCTAATATGATCAGGGTGCAACTGTGAAGAGGCTGCCCTTATCTGATCAGGTTGCAACTGTAAAAAAACTGCCCTAATCTGATCAGGTTGCAACTGCGAAGAAGCTGCCATAATCTGATCAGGCTGCAACTGCGAAGAAGCTGCCATAATCTGATCAGGCTGCAACTGCGAAGAAGCTGCCCTAATCTGATCAGGCTGCAACTGTGAAGAAGCTGCCTTAATTTGATCAGGCTGCAACTATGTAGAAGTTACCCTAATCTGATCAAGCTGCAGCGGAGAAAAAGCTGACATAATCTGATCCGTCTGCAACTGTAAAGAAACTGCCCTAATCTGATCAGGCTGCAACTGTTAAGAGGCTGCCCTAATCTGATCAGGCTGCAACTGTGAAGAAGTTGCCCTAATCTGATCAGGCTGCAACTGTTAAGAGGCTGCCCTAATCTGATCAGGCTGCAACTGTGAAGAAGCTGCCCTAATATGATCAGGCTGCAACTGTGAAGAGGCTGCCCTAATCTGATCAGGCTACAACTGTGAAGAGGCTGCTCTAATCTGATCAGGCTGCAACTGTGAAGAAGTTGCCTTAATCTGATCAGGCTGCAACTGTTAGGAGGCTGCCCTAATCTGATCAGGCTGCAACTGTGAAGAGGCTGCCACAATCTGATTAGGCTGTAACTGTGAAGAGGCTGCCCTAATCTGATCAGGCTGCAACTGTAAAGAAGCTGCAACTGTTAAGAGGCTGCCATAATCTGATCTTTATTCCGTATTGGTGACAGGGCAATTATTTGTTGTTTTGCAAAGCTATTTTCGGAGGCCAAGAAAGCCCCTGCGCCCAATTGTTCCGTTGTGGTGATACATCAAATGATGTTGCAGGACTCGACTTCCCTCCCATTTATAAGTGCTGTATCTTTGGCCTATAGTATAGTGATGGGCGGGACAAGCAGGATACTGACGGAAGACAGACTCACGTAGGCGCAACAGAAATGTACGTTTCTGTGAGACAATTGTTCGCGCCTGGGCCGCTCGAGCTAAACGCTGTTCATGAAAGTATCCACTATTGCGGGTACCCAACCATTTGCTGTCGGTAGAAGTAAACATCCTCAAAATATATTCGATGATTGGTTTAAATTAATCCTTACATCCGACCTCCCGTCTGTGCCTCTCGTCACCCGTCAGCTGTGCCTCTCGTCACCCGTCAGCTGTGCCTCTCGTCACCCGTCAGCTGTGGTTCTCGTCACCCGTCAGCTGTGCCTCTCGTCACCCGTCAGCTGTACCGCTAGTCACCCATCAGCTGTGCTTCTCGTCATCCGTCAGCTGTGTCTCTCGTCACCCGTCAGCTGTGCCTCCCATCGCCCGTCAGCTGTGCCTCTCGTCACCCGTCAGTCTGTGCCTCTCGTCCCCCGTCAGTCTGTGCATCTCGTCACCCGTCAGCTGTGCCTCTCATTATTCGTCAGTCAGTGCCTCTCATCACCCGTCAGCTGTGCCTCTCACCATCCGTCAGCTGTGCCTCTCGTCACCCATCAGTCTGTGCCTCTCGTCATCCGTCAGTCTGTGCCTCTCGTCACCCGTCAGTCTGTGCCTCTCGTCACCCATCAGTCTGTGCCTCTCGTCACCCGTCAGCTGTGCCTCGCGTCACCCGTTAGTCTTTGCCTCTCGTCACCCTTCAGCGAACCTATTTCCCAACAGTATAGGCAGGCATGTTTGGATGATCCTATTACAAGACAATAAGGAAAAAAATGCCCTAATATGACCTTTTCCGTAGGCGCGACTCGTCAATTAAATGCTGGACGATCTTTTTTGCATGGTTTCGAAGACGGTCCTCTTTGAATATTGCAATGTGTTCGTGAGGCAAAATAGTATTGAAGAGCTCGACTTATTCTCTAATGCTGAGCGACCCTCATAAGTTGTGCCCTTCTAAAAGTGGAGGACGTGACAGACTGACGAAAAACACATGTACGCATATGTATTTCGTATAGATGACTTATTAAAAAGCTAACATAAATGGGTATGATATGAGCCTTCAATATAAAAGTTATATTAATCAATTTGTTGGATGTATCAACTATACTTCAATCGAGAATGCCATCGAAACAGTTCTTACGAAGATTATGTTGTGTTCCGTCCAGCTTGCCCAGCTCGTGCTGCGTTGGGTCCAGTAAGCTGACGAACAGCACTTGTTTCATCCCCGCCCGCTCAGCCCTCTTCACGCCCTCCACCAAAGCACCCCAGGAGCTCTCGCTGGAGCCGCTCAAGCAGCCCACGAAACGGACGAGCGGGCACCTGAACAAAGCAAGAGGAAGGTGGAGCGGAGAGAGACTGGAGTTAATGGGAGCTTGTTACACAGCACATCCTGAGGATGGGTGATTGTTACACAGCACATCTTGAGGATGAGAACTGGATACACGGCCCATCCTGATGATTTGAGCTTGTTACACAGTACATCCTGAGGATGGAAACTTGTTACACAGCGCATCCTGAGGATGGGAGCTTGTTACACAGCGCATCCTGAGGATGAGCTGTGAATGAGAGCTTGTTACACAGCACATCCTGAGGATGAGAGCTTGTTACACAGCACATCTTGAGGATGGGAGCTTGTTACACAGCATATCCTGAGGATGGGAGCTTGTTACACAGCACATTCTGAAGAAGGGAGCTTGTTAAACGGCATATCCTGAGGATGGGAGCTTGTTACACAGCACATCCTGAGGATAGGAGCTTGTTACACAGCACATCCTGAGGATGGGAGCTTGTTACACAGCACATCCTGAGGATGGGAGCTTGTTAAACAGCACATCATGTGGATGGGAGCTTGTTAAACAGCACATCCTGAGGATGAGCGCTTAATACAGAGGACATCCTGAGGATGGGAGCTTGTAACACAGCACAAACTGAGGATGGGAGCTTGTTACACAGCACATCCTGAGGATGGGAGCTTGTTACACAGCACATCCTGTGAATGGGAGCTTGTTACACAGCACATCCTGAGGATGGGAGCTTGTTACACATTACATCCTGAGGATAAGAGCTTGTTACACAGTTCATCCTGAGGATGGAAGCTTGTTACACTGCACATCCTGAGGATAGGAGCTTGTTACACAGCGCATTCTGAGGATGGACTGAAGATGAGAGCTTGTTTCACAGCACATCCTGAGGATGAGAGCTTGTTACACAGCACATCATGTGGATGGGAGCTTGTTACACAGCACATCCTGTGCATGAGAGCTTAATACACAGCACATCCTGAGGATGGGAGCTTGTTACACAGCACATACTGAGGATGGGCGCTTGTTACACTGCACATCCTGAGAATGGGAGCTTGTTACACAGCACATCCTGATGATTAATCTCTTAGCTCTCGTCCAAGCAAACTAGTCCACGGCAGGATCATCTCACTCATGACTCGGTAACAGGGTCCGTTGGGGGAGCTCAAAGCACTGCTCGCCATGACTCGGTAACAGGGTTCGTATGGGGAGCTCAAAGCACTGCTCGCCATGACTCGGTGACAGGGTCCGTTGGGGGAGTTGAAAGCAATAGCTTGCATAAAAGAAGAGCCGAAATAGAGGCCTCAATATGACAGGTAAAGTGGTGCTTAAACAGGGCCTCAATATGGACGGTTAACGAGGCGCTTAAATAGGGGCCTCAATATGACATGTGACGTGGCGCTTAAATAGGGGCCTCGGTATGACAGATGACGTGGCACTTGAATAGGAGCCTCAAAATGACGTTACACGTGGCAATTAAATAGGGGCCTCAATACGACAGTAACGTGGCACTTAAAAAGATGACTCAATAAGACAGGTAACGTGGTGCTTAAACAGGGGACTCAATATGACAGTAACGTGGCGCTTGAATAGATGACTCGATATGACAGAAACAGGCCACTCTCACTAATGAGTGGTCACGTGACATACACAATAATGTTAGATCACGTGATATTCACGGTAATGACCGGAACGTGACACTCGCATCAATGACCGGCGTCTGACACACACAATAATGGGACACTCGAGTAATGCCAGTTCACGTGACACCTACAATAACGGCAGTAGCGTTACACTCGCCCTAATGATAGGTCACGTGACAACCACAATGAAGAGAGGTCACGTGACATTCACAGTACTGCACGGGATGCGACATTTGCACTAATGGCAGACACTTACCACTCATAAAAATGACAGGTTACCTGCTACTCAAAATAATGACAGGTCACGTCACACTCACGATAACTACAGTAGCGTAACACTCACAATAATGACAGCCACGTGACAATCACAATAATGGCAGATACGAGATACTAACAATGCCGACCGACACGTGACACTCGCTATAAAGACAGTAGCTTGACACTCACAGTATTGACGGGTACATGACACTAACAAAAAAGACAGGCAACGAACGTGACACTCACAATAATGACATGTCACGTGCCACTCACAATAATGACAGGCGCGTAGCACTCACAATAATGACAGGCGCGTAGCACTCACAATAATGACAGGCGCGTAGCACTCACAATAATGACAGGCGCGTAGACCTCACAATAATGACAGGCGCGTAGACCTCACAATAATGACTGGCGCGTAGCTCTCACAATAATGACAGGCGCGTAGCACTCACATTAATGATAGGCGCGTAGCACTCACAATAATGACAGGCGCGTAGCACTCACAATAATGACAGGTGCGTAGCACTCACAATAATGACAGCGCGTAGCACTCACAATAATGGCAGGCGCGTAGCACTCACAATAATGACAGGTGCGTAGCACTCACAATAATGGCAGACGCGTAGCACTCACAATAATGACAGGCGCGTAGCACTCACAATAATGACAGCGCGTAGCACTCACAATAATGACAGGCGCGTAGCACTCACAATAATGATAGGGGCGTATCACTCACAATAATGACAGGCGCGTAGCACTCACAATAATGATAGGCGCGTAGCACTCACAATGATGTCAAGTCCCGTAACACTAACAATGACGGCACTCGCAATAATGTCATTAGGAGGCACTCGCAACAATGACAGGCACGGGACACTCACACTAGCGACAACGACGCGACACTCGCACCAATGTCAGGCACGCAACACCCACACTAGCGACAGGGACGCGACACTCGCACCAATGTCATGCACGCAACACTCACACTAGCGACAGGGACGCGACACTCGCGTCAATGGCAGGCACGCAACACTCACACTAGCGACAGGGACGCGACACTCGCACCAATGTCAGGCACGCAACACCCACACTAGCGACAGGGACGCGACACTCGCACCGATGTCAGGCACGCAACACTCACACTAGCGACAGGGACGCGACACTCGCACCAATGTCATGCACGCAACACTCACACAAGCGACAGGTACGCGACACTCGCACCAATGTCAGGCACGCAACACCCACACTAGCGACAGGGACGCGACACTCGTACCAATGTCAGGCACGCAACACTCACACTAGCGACAGGGACGCGGCACTCGCAACAATGACAGGCACGGGAGACTTACACTAGCGACAGGGACGCGGCATTTGCACCATTGGCAGGCACGCAACACACACTAGCGA
>SDVV010038729.1:0-10701 GCA_016164225.1 Gammarus roeselii | reverse complement strand
CTCTTAATCTACCTTCCACCAGCAGATGGTCAGACACTCCTCCATCCTCCCCTCTCAACACCCGCACATCCAACAGCCTCCCCACCACTCTCCTCGATATCAGCACAAAATCCATCAGTGCTCTCTCCACCATTGCACCATGGGCCATCCTTACCCATGTATACTTGTGAATATCTCGCTTCTTGAACAAACTGTTCCCGACCACCAACTCCTGTTCTATGCACAGACCTATCAGGTTTTCTCTACTGTCATTTCTACCGGGAACGTCATACCTTCCTATCACATTCTCCACCATTTCATCTCCAACTCTCGCATTAAGGTCACCCAGTCCAACTACATTGAAATGACCTCCAAAACTCTCAATACACTCACTCAGGTCGGACCAGAATTGCTCCCTCTCCTCTTCACTTCTCTCACTGCCAGGTCCGTAAGCACTCACAAATGCCCATCTTTCTACGCCTAACTTAACTTTCACCCACATCAATCTTGGGGACACCTCCTTCCATTCGGTAGCGCTCCTAGCCAACCGATCACTCAATATCAAGACCACACCTTCTCGTGCCCTACCTTCCTCCACACCAGACTTTCTTCCACTTACAACTTCCTCCTCACAAACATCTCACCAATCTCCCTCCTCTTTACATCACTCGTACTACAGCCACGCACATTCAGCGACCCTAACAATAGGTTTCGGAGAGGCGTGTGCCTCTCCTCCCCCCGCTTGTCTTGCCGTCTTCGAGGAAAGGTTTTACAGAGAACGGGATTCCTAGCCCCTTCGCTCCGCTCCTTTAGTCGCCTTCTACGACACGCGGTGGATACGGTAGCAAGATTCTAAAGCCCCGGCAACAAGGCTACATATTACCAATGACTAAATGTGTTAGCCAGATACAGCTAACTTAAATTAATATACATCAGCAGTCTGACCGGCCCCACAATGTCTTTGTCGCTGTTACACGAAAAACATCTTCAGTAAATAGAGCTATGCATCGCAGACTTTGGAGTTAAAATAAATTTTCCGTCATTGATCGGAAGGTGAGTGATGTCAAAGTGAGTTAAAACTTTGTTGCCATGACCAAGGCTCGACTGCCCGGAGTTACCTTGACTAAAGAAACGCTACGCGACAGAAACCGAAAATATAATGAGGATGCCAATGAAAACAAATAAGTTACAGAATTATGGGGCTGGCGGAGAGTTTAGCATTTTTTTGTTAATGCACCATTGGGTTGAAACTTGCAGGGCAATAATATCCAACGGTATTCCAACTAAAGAATGTTGCAATAATATCCAACGGTATTTCAACTAGAGCATGTTGCAATAATATCCAACGGTATTCCAACTAGAGCATGTTGCAATAATATCCAACGGTATTCCCACCAGAGCATGTTGCAATAATATCCAACGGTATTCCAACTAGAGCATGTTGCAATAATATCCAACGGTATTTCAACTAGAGCATGTTGTAATAATATCCAACGGTATTCCAACTAGCATGTTGCAATAATATCCAACGGTATTTCAACTAGAGCATGTTGTAATAATATCCAACGGTATTTCAACTAGAGCATGTTGCAATAATATCCAACGGTATTTCAACTAGAGCATGTTGCAATAATATCCAACGGTATTTCAACTAGAGCATGTTGCAATAATATCCAACGGTATTTCAACTTGAGCATGTTTAAATAATATCCAACGGTATTTCAACAAGAGCATGTTGCAATAATATCCAACGGTATTTCAACTAGAGCATGTTGCAATAATATCCAACGGTATTTCAACTAGAACATGTTGCAATAATATCCAACGGTCAGCTTTTTTAGTGTTGGTTGGTGATGCGAATCGTCTTCGAAAAGACTGGTTGAGTTGAGCTCGGACGACAAATCTAAGTTTGCTTCATTAGATCTCGATACTCCGTAGTCTAGTGACCAGCTCGTTATCGATCGAACTTTGGCTGGGTGCTCGAAAGATTTGGTATCAACTGGTGTGCTTGGTCTGGCGACATGGTCAGCTAAGATATATATTTGTCTCCGTGAGAGGTATCGGTTTCAAAATCATGAGACGTACCATGGTTTGACCATGCTTGTCGGTGAATTTTTGTTATCAAGCGTACAGGGTATTGATGCTCAAGCTTCTCTACATTCTTCCCTTGCTTTTCCAGCAGATCAGTGATAATACTGCCACTGCGTATTGATGAGACGAGGCTTCTATACACTCCCTTTTTGTTCTCGAGCAGATCAGTGATATTATTGCAACTAGTTTAGCTTTTATGTTTAGCTTAACTGCGTATTGATGAGACGAGGCTTCTATACACTCCCTTTTTGTTCTCGAGCAGATCAGTGATATTATTGTAACTAGTTTAGCTTTTATGTTTAGCTTAACTGCGTATTGATGAGACGAGGCTTCTATACACTCCCTTTTTGTTCTCGAGCAGATCAGTGATATTATTGCAACTAGTTTAGCTTTTATGTTTAGCTTAACTGCGTATTGATGAGACGAGGCTTCTATACTCCCTTTTTGTTCTTCGAGCAGATCAGTGACATTATTGCAACTAGTTTAGCTTTTATGTTTCGGCTCATGCCAAATTCTGCACGGTGGAAAAATGGCGAAGAATTCATCCACTGACCGATTTTGGGAAGTCGTTGAACCAATTTCAGAGGACCCCTGCAGTGCTATGCACTGTTCAAATCAACGATTTCCACTCGACGTTTTATTGTTCACCGTTTCCAGACACTAACACCGAAGTAATTTTTTCCCGTAAAATAACGGGGGATATATAACTTTCAATGCCGATTTGATCCAAAGTATGATTTACTGATCGATGGAAAAATATTCAAGTACAATATGTTGATATTCAAATTTACACTGTGATTTAACTGTGTTTTGTGACAGTTGTACGCCAGACGTATTTTCATATACACTGCGTTTCAAATTATCAGGTAATTTTTTTTTCTCAAAACTATGCAATAGATTTAATTCAAACTTTGAACGAGTAATGATACTAATATTCCATTTGATCTATGCGAGCATCATTTTCGTACGCTTAACTTTCAAATAAATGTATATGTTACCCAGAACTTCGATCACTACGTAACTTGATCACTTCGTTATTTGTTCACTGTTCCGATCTAGGCCAATAGAACGCAGTCCGTTCAGGGGAGTGGTTACTTTCCAGTCAACTAAGTTTCGCTTTATCGATGCCAGATACCACCACATTTTTAACTACTTAACATTTTCAAAAACTTGGCAAATTATAAAAGTAACAAATGCAAATGAGAATGTATCTTTCAGCCACGCATAACTTACAATGGTTGAACAAATGCATTGGCGTGATGGAAGAAGTGTCCCGGTCACCTATAACTGGGCGGACCATCCCAAGGGGATAGCAACAGTGATGTAGATCCTCTAGAGAGACCTTGATAAATGCTGATCGGATTGGGCAATGAATCTCAATGAAATCTAAATCTAGACGAAGCTTCTTTCACGATCTCGCACTGTTTTCTTAGTATTAATTGTGCTGGGTTAGAATTTGGTAAATTGTTGTTATATCAATGTTAAAGCCGTCTGACAGTGGGTGCGAAGTCATCATCTAAAATGATCTGTATCATAAGGTGAGCATAGAAATTGGTTGGAAGTTATGCCCTTCAAACTTGACGAATTATTTCTCATAATCAACGAATGCTTGAATAAGGAAAAAATTCGCGATGACTCCCGCATAGGGCAGCAGTGACATATACATTTATTTCAAATAAATATTGAAGTCAGGAATAAGCATATCTTCATGATCGGGAACGATCTGGAAAATCATATAGTGCGTATGAACGATTTTTCCTTGGGTATGTCCTGGCTTGTGTCAAATTTTGTGTAAATCCGCATGCATTGGATTTTGCTCTTGGAATGTACCAAATATCTTATAGCTCTTTACACAGTGTATTCTGTTCAGAAGCCACGGACAAGTTTTTTGAATTTTCTTATATTTAACTGAATGTTTTCTTAGGTTTAAAACAATCAAATTAAGTTAATGAATACCTACAAATATTTGCGCTCACGACTGTCGAACATGATAATATATACGTCAAATGTTTAGCGCATCAGTGGTGTGTTTCAGAAACAATACACAACGAATGATAGCCTGGTAATTTATACTCACGAATATCTGCTAAACAGACTCCTAACATCAGTTTCATGGAATAAAAAACAGCCTCATTGTGATCGTATGTACTACGGACGGCAGATGTAGTCTTTTGGCGTTTTTGTTTTCGATATTCCTACACAAAGATTGTACGTTTTCGAGTGTGGGTATACTACACGTAGCTGTTTCATATAGACCTGGAGGGAACAGCGATATGTGCTGGAATATATATAAAAATATAAAATCTCCCTGCAGGAATATCGGACACAAAATGTGAAAGATCTAATTTCTGACGTCTACTGTACTTATCGCATGCACTGTCATCCAACCTCATCAACAATTTACCCTATTACAAGACGCATCTTCCTGTTATAATGTCACATATACCCTGTGAACGGATTTTTATTTTCTATCTAGTTGAACTCGGGAGCCCGGGGGAGCGTCATTCCATCCCCAGGCAGTGGCTGCTTCCCAATCACTGCCCCCTGCGGTAGATTAAGTTATTTGACGTGAACATCTTTGAGTGATTTTTACCTCCATGAGAGATCAACTGAGTGGTTGATGCATCGACATTAAAAAACTACAATCGGGACCGTTCAACAAATGCTGTCTATTTCAGGTATGAAACTGCTTCGCTCTAAACATGACTTTATATCATTAAAATATTTTCAAGTGAAATAAGTGGTAGCCATCTTGTTTGAGATGCTTGATGGACCTCCAGCTCACTTGAAGGGCTGGAGGCGGCAGTTGAATGGTTGGATGCCACAACCTCCGGCGAGTGCTGGGGCCAGGAGTCTCCCTAGCTTTGGAGGCCTTAGGAAATAAATGGTGGAGGCATCTTCCCGTTGCCTTAGGGCCCCATTAAAAACAAATTACAATATGTCCGGAATCGGTGAAGGCCCGCTATCTTTACACTTCAAATGCACAATGGCAGCCATTATATTGTTCCATAGAAAGCCAGTTTCAATAGGCAAGGGTTTCTTGTAGTTTGACCTGCTCTTTACTTTTGCGATTGAGGCATCAAGCTGCCCAAACCGACCATCCAGTCTTGGGCAAAAAAAAATATCCGGTGAATGTCCAGGTTCAATCGTTGCTTTCAAGGATAATTTGGCCGACTCTCGCACAATCACAACCATGCAATAAATAGTGCATTAGTTGTCTGCTCGCATTTCAAGTAACCAAATGGAAACCGGTATTTATATCCACAATGTTCTGAGTTTTCCTTTCACCTGCGCCCCATCGTCTAACATCTCCCTAACACTGTTGCTTGCAAAACGTGGGTTGACCACTCTGACTCTCCACCTACTGTAGCCTTGCCCCATGCACAGTCCATTAGTATTCATTATTAGGTTTCCCTAGCATTGTTGCTTCTATGATGCTCGTTTGAGTTTTTTGACAAGCACCATTGTCTCCCCTGCCGATAGAATGCTTGATCGTGTCTCGTCGCCTCGTCAATATCCCCTGTTTTAAATTACGACTGACTTTGTTACCTTACATTTGAAATAACTAAGTATATTTCTTCTCGTTTCAGAAATCTAGCGGATGAGAATCAGAGGGAAAACATTCATTGCCATTGTATTCAATGGTCGCGTTTTTGTAACACCTTTTGTTCCAATTCGACCACTAACCTCAGTCTGTATGTCTTGCAACGAGCTGCCTCTCATAAATGAGGAGAGCGCTTTAGGGCTGTTCTGAGGAAAAAACATGGAATAACGACATAAGAAGTTGTTGTTGTTGTTTTCTCTCCCTAACTAAGAAAACGCTGTTGGTGCTGAACGTATATTAGGAGAATGTGGTGAGGGCTGAACGTATATTAAGAGAACGAGGTTAGTGCTGAACGTATAATAAGAGAACGAGGTTAGTGCTGAACGTTTATTAAGAGAACGCTGTTAGTGCTGAACTTACATTAAGAGAACGCTGCTAGTGCTGAACGTATATTAAGAGAACGCTGTTAGTGCTGAACGTATATTAAGAGAACGAGGTTAGTGCTGAACGTATATTAAGAGAACGCTGTTACTGCTGAACTTACATTAAGAGAACGCTGTTAGTGCTGAACGTATATTAAGAGAACGCTGTTAGTGCTGAACGTATATTAAGAGAACGAGGTTACTGCTGAACGTATATTTCCAAAAAGGGTTCGTTCAGTAATGCTTCGTGATGTTAATCGCCGTTTTGCAACGGGTAGTGTTCGCGGTGGGCTCGTTCCTCACGACAACCTCAAAGCAACATTCCAATGAGCTTAGGTGCAGAATAATTGAACAATAAGTGACGAAGAATGGCTGCTAATCAATGCTATAGCAGTTTTACCTCCTTAATTTGCAAGTGAAGGATATGAGACTAAGATGGTTCATCTTTAGACCAGGGCGTGGCCAAAAAGCCTGCGACTCGCTTGTAAGGAGGTGGTGGTGATGAAGAATACATTTGGGGCTGTGTGGAATAGGCAGCCGTAAGCCAAGGGCTGCTCGTCAGAAGTTGTGCATGATAGCCAATAGGTATTAAATAACATTCATTCCTTTATTGGTCAGCAACGCCCCCCTACAGTTCGAACACAGTGCTCACAGAGAGGTAAAAGAGGCATTATTGTTCGGTGCATACTTATATTATGTTTGATGGAAGTCGAGTTCAATTCTTTGGTGTGTTCCTGTACCTTCTATATCTGGAGAATAAACATCCGTATTACATTCTCATACAAACGTAGCGCGTCGATATCCCTTTGTTAGAAATGGGAACGCTGTAATTAGTGAACTGGATTACGTTGAGTTTCTTGTCATGCATCTCGGCCATCATCCGACTTTCAAATACCATGTAGATTATGCTTCTGTAAAATTAAAGAAATCAATTGCTATCATGTATTAATATGAAATAGTTTGCCCGTCAAAAGTTCTCTAAATTATATATTTTACATCGTTCAACCAGATTCCTACTATGAAATGGAAGCTTTGGCTGCAAACCGTAACACTGTTACAGATAAAGTAGCAGTCATGAAAGAAAACATGCAGAGCTACAAATGAAATTTCTTATTCATGACACACACGTATTTATTTCAAATTGATGAATATTCATATAATTGAGGACCTATGGTGCTTCCAAATGCTAGTCTATGGGTATAAAACTCTTCATCTGTGTCATGATAGGCATGTCCTCGAACATTTACAGAACCAGTCTGGAGCATGTTTGCACTCAACAAGAAATCCAGAGTCATGCAATATAACAAGGTTTAAAGAAGCTAAATCTCAATTCTCCATCATCAATAGAGATGTCAAATCGTAAAATTACAATCCAAATATAACCCAATCTTCAACTTCATCATTTACTTCTAAACACA
Organism: Gammarus roeselii; assembly: GCA_016164225.1. Lineage (NCBI taxonomy): Eukaryota > Metazoa > Arthropoda > Malacostraca > Amphipoda > Gammaridae > Gammarus > Gammarus roeselii. The sequence continues at coordinate 3,247 of SDVV010038729.1, read as the reverse complement.
AACTCAAACAGCATTTTGTCTCATAATATTAACACGGTTAGGTGAAACTATTTCCAACCACATTCATGCGTATCATATTATTGATTTTAGTTTTTCTTCAATACCATGGTGGTGATTTTCGATGCCTTTTTCCGATATACTACTTGAGGTCAGGTCACTGTAAGGATAGGTTTAGGTCAAGGTAGGTTTGCCTTTAAAGCGTTTTGCATCTCCGGGCGCAGAGTCTGTTTATGTGAATAAAATTTGTCCATAACCGTACTAATCATTTAATAGGTTTAGATTCTACTAGGTTAATGTTCATTACTTATATAAAAATTGTTAGCAGATGAAGCAATTAAGTGTTTCAAAGTGTTTCAAACGACGAAGTTGAAAAGTTCTCAAAATGGACGACGCATGTTTGTTTCCATATACCGTCTTGGTTCCGACTCAAATCATCAGAACCAACACGTCAATTAAACCCAATCTAACACATGAACCAAACTGTATTTCGCACGGCGGAACGGAACTACATATCTGAGGAATAAAAAAAGTCGTGCTGATATTTTCTAACAAAAGCACCTATCAACCATGTGGTGCATACGAGAGAATCTTATAACAATGTCACTTCTTCGCGCCTGATGAAGCAGTGGATCCATCCAAACCGGAAACTGCTTGACTCTTAGGTTAATTTCAAAAGCTTTCAGGAATGGGGCAATATACCACCAGTTCCTGCTTGACTCTTAGTTTCATTCCAAAAGCTTTCATGAATGGGGCAATATACCACCAGTTCCTGCTTGACTCTTAGTTTCATTCCAAAAGCTTTCAGGAATGGGGCAATATACCACCAGTTCCTGCTTGACGAGCTAGAATCGCAGATGATGGTTCTTTTGAGTACTTTGTTGATGCAGGGAGCGATTCATATGACAGATCAAAAAAATCTGATTCGAAGGCAGTCGGTTTTTGAATCTCATTCAGAATTAAAAATACTTCCACGTTCAAAAGATTATGTAGAGGAAACAAAAAGTTGGTCATTTCTGATGGAATTAATGAGGAAAGTATAATACGAAAATGTTTGAGATGCGTACTGAATATTTGTTATGTCCTGTCATATAAATATTTTATTGCATTCGGATTTAAAAGAGAATAATACATTCTTCAACAAAGAATCTGTCCTCAACTCTATGTATCTCGAACGTTACACTTGAAAACATTTGATAGTATTATATTAGGTGCATTCTTTCTGTTGGGTAAATAATTCGTATGAATAAATGGTATACCATCCCAGATCACACAGCAAATATTTTGCCGTAGAAATTAATCCGAAGGTGGGGCAACCATCGTAGCACAAAAAGCACCCGCTTTAAAGGTCAGATTTGCCTCTCTCAACTTGAAGCCTGATGAATGGTCCATGTAGGCAGCAGTGGGAGGACTGGCAGAATTGGTTTTCGGAGGGTACTGTCCGTCCACCCAATTACTAATGTCTTCGAAGCCCCCACTGAAATAATTCGCAGCTTCTGCTCGTAACGCGTTTACCCACAGGTTTGTTTTTGTATCTGCGGAGAAACGGAAAGAGGTGATGATTTCACAATCAAAATTTCTCTCGTGGACTGAACCTTAATTGACATTCCAATAACACGCTTGTGACTTCACCTAATTTAATTTAATTTTCAATGTCGATGAGCAAACTACCCGGGCCAGTAATTCCCTGATCTTGGCAGATAATGATCCACGTAGCACAGGCTGGTCCCTACTTCTGCTGGGACCTTCAGCCGCACGTTCTTTCAGTTCAAATTTGGTCATGTAACGCTTAAATTCAGATTGGTAAAACCAATGAAGGGGCTATCCAGAAGTCGTCAATGACGACTCTCCTCACCAAAAACACCCAATCCAAACTACACGGGCAGAAAATTTTGCAGTTCTCACCATTTAGAGAACATAACATGTTCAACAACTGTCCAAGCTTACCCGAGCTCTTGAAAATCCCGTTCAACGACATGGATTGAGAAGAAATGTGTCCATACACCTTACGAGAAGACTGGGCTCCGTTACCGTCCATTTAGTTGTAAGCCTCCCCACCAGCAGCAATTAAAGCTACACCATCAGAGTAGACACAAGACTTCACAGCAACGCTTTACTCTCCAAGACAAGTTTATGTCAAAAGACATGCGCAATCAAAGCACACCCCAACTGCTCCAAGAGTTCAGCCAAGTAGGAGCAGGCTGATGAGCTCATCACTGGACTTGTACCATACGAGGATTGTGTGGACGATGCAAGAATCGTCGAATTCATAAAGCATAAAATCAATACCACTACAGCCCTGCTGCTAGAAGCCAACTGCACTACTTCTCCAGATTAAATAGCATTAACTTTTCTGGATTGAAATCGTAAAGTTACCAACCCTTTGCCAGACGTCCGATGTGCTGCCATAATAGCCAGAAATATGAGCACATCCAGAAAAATAATATGGATGGCCAAGATGCTCACACTGTTAGGACCATGACTGACGAGAAAACGTCCAGTCATGTGCTCACACGAAAAGCCCCGCAGTCACCGCACGGGACACAAAGACTGTCCCCCAAGACCAAAACGAAAGACAAATCCTTCAATTCCAAGAAGACCTCTAGGTCGGTCGACGAGAGAAAAGTGCTCCCATGCATTCCCCCAGGTAGACCTTGACACTCAGGAAACGAAACCACCACTTCCTAGACACACACTTCCTTAAAACGCTCAAAGATAAGTTTAAGTAGACTTTATCCCTCCATAAACCACTTTACCATGATAAAATTACTAGCCCATCAAATGAGAGGTAAACTGATAACAGTTCGCAGACAAGGATCGAAATATCTGACCCCCGTCTTATAATATGAACAAAGTGCCGCAGAATAAGAAATTACCCAGCTGAACAAACACAATGTAACCGTTGAACTACATCTATCCTTCAATTGCGTCAAACGAATTATCAACACTCCTTGTTGGAGGCGCGAGTGAAGGCGCGAGTGAAGGAGGGATGTAAAGTGTTGGGTGCACTGAAGAGTGTAATGAGCTGTAGGACGTTGGGGATGGAAGCAAAGAGAGGGCTGTATGAGGGTGTTGTTGTCCCAACTGTACTCTTCGGAGCTGAGGCTTGGGGGGTGAGAGCAGAGGAGAGAAGAAGGTTGAATGTTTTCGAGATGAAGTGTTTGAGGAGCATGGCTGGAGTAACGCTGAGAGACCGGATCACCAACGACGTGGTTCGAATCAGAACAGGGATGGTGAAAAAGTTGGAGAA
>SDVV010038728.1:0-10701 GCA_016164225.1 Gammarus roeselii | reverse complement strand
AACCTAAAATTTATAGGTCTATTCATATGATTTGAATGTAGCGGTTTATGTCTAGTTAGATTCTGTAACGCATGCAGGAAACTTGGAAGTTTACCTCAAATTCGGCAAGCAAAGTCATATGCAATTCCTTAGCTTATTATGCCAATGATCATACATGTTATATTTATTTATTAAATGTATGTATTGTTTCGGGTTCGAATTGCGTTTCGGTTTCATCTGTCAGCAAAAAGTAAATAATCAAGTTATGTACCTTTTTGTGATTAACTTTGTTTTATTATTCAATCACAATAGATTGTAATGCCCGAATCTCATTCGCATTCGTACTTAATGTAGAATAATTTAAATGCGTTCCAGTACAGAGTTGATCTGTTTTTTGCATTATAAAATAATGAGGATTATATAAAAAAATATGGAACATCAGAAATGCACAATACCAAAGTTGAAGCGTTTGTTGACCGACTCCAACTTTACAGAAATTTCTCTTACATTCGACCGTCCGCTGTTAGGGGAGAAACATTCTTCGGACGCCATGTAAACGAGGCGGAAGAGAAGCAAAAACGACTAAATTTATTTAGACTCTAGAAACACTCAAGCACGGAGCTCTACAAAACCCCGCGGAGCCTTTTGCAGACCCCAGCATCGCACTGCTATCAAGCCAGGAGTCGCAGTGCGCACAAATAAAATCACTGAACAGCGGACCATCCGGAGTCGGATTATAGTTCCCCGCCATTCCGCCGCCGACTGTTGTGGCCGTAAATCAGGCCGGGGCTGTAATCCACGATTGAAATCGCATAATTTGTTCCTGGCCAATAAAAATGCGATAAATTCTTTGGAGTCACTCATAAATTAGAGCCTCCTAAAAACGCAGGGCTCTCATTCAAGTGCAATCCTGGGACTAAAAAAGACGCCACCAGCCCCTCGCTCTCGCTTTTTAGGCTACCTGTCAGAAAAAATGTAATAATTTATATAAGGATGATGTTCCAAAAACAATCCATGAAAAAAAATCGCTCAAAGGTAAAGTGATTTGACGGCCAACAACCGTCTCCTGAAGAGAAAGTTATGAGCAATAAAAGATAAATAGCAGATAATGCTTATAATGAATGACGATATAAAGGGTCGTCATTAAATCTGTGCGGTTCAACGTTTAGCAGAGAAAGGAATATAAGTGAATGATGCAAAAATGAATCTTTCACATTTTCTTCTTTAGCATCCTCCACGTATTCCACAGTAGTATGATTATGATCTTAATAGCTACATTAAAACCAAATAATAGTAATTACAAGAAATGAAGGCAGCTTAAGACTGACGTTATACTCGCCCAGAAACTCTGGGTAAATTTGATAAGCGCGATGTCTATCATGTAAAACTATCGAAAACTGTTGTCAAGTTTGTAACTATGAAAAACATTATTATAAAAAGAATCTACAAATTCAAAATATTGAAAATCAGTCACTTAAGACACTTGTTTTATCAATGAACCGGTTCTCTTGTAAAATAAATGACGTATTGACGTATGAAATTGACAAATGCAATTTCAATGTAAATTTGCATGCTTCAGATATTACATTGCACAGGTGAAATACCTCTGTTAGATAAATACCCCTGTTAGATTTCAGAATTGGATACCGTCTACTAGATGGTTGGAATTGAAGAAAACTTATAATAATCGTGTATAGACATTACACAACAAGTTCAATGGAGCAATGTACCCAATGTTCATAATGCTAAGCAATCAACAATGTGCATTGCAATAAAGTCCACACATCATTGGTCCATACACTTTGGGGCTTGGGCTGAGTCATTTACGGAAAGGATTACAGATTTTTTTGTGAATTACAATGAATGACGAATTTGAGGCGGCCCAAATGCACCATCCCGTTGAGATGGAGGCTGCTGTGGGAAACCAGATGATGCTGTCAGGTTCTGCCCCCGACTCTGATATCCGCCGACACTCCTGACCCAAAGTGTGCGGTCGCCTACTGGTTGTTGTTGCTTAACCCTAGCTTCTCCTGCGGTAGAGGAGCCACGACCGGCAATCAGCCCGAGATCCCCGGTACCCACCGGCATGTGCATTTTGGGAATGTTTAGCAAGTGCAGGCCCCTATATTAGACCTACACCGTTGAGGGGACCTACTTTATCGTGGGCGTTCCCGCAGATCACGTACCGGCGTGACATTATGGTTGATCCCGCCTATAGTATACTGTCTAGGCACGACCTCATGCCGTGCTAGACCGAATCGGACGAACCGCAGCATTGCAACCATAGATCGGAATGGATGTTCCCCAGTCTATGCTAGTATAACTGGAGGGTCGTGCGGTGCCCGCACTTCAGCCGTCCCAAATGAACCCTATCACCGCAGGGCAACCGCAATTTCTCAACGTCCACCTCAGGTGGGTGACTTGCACAACCAGTGCAAGAGCTGTAAAATGTACGTGTATCTGTTTGTGCATAGATGTGTCATTTGTAGGGCGGAGAATGGTCGTTTAAATGGAGCCAAAGTGTCCTCCTGGTGTCTTATGTAGGTTTGGATGGGTGTGACGTGGGTTCAATTGGTGGTGGCAGGGATGTGACGGGTTCGCAATCTGGTTAAAGGATGGTGTCCCTCTCATTTCAAGATGATGTTTGCGAGGTAGGACCTTGGTTCCCCGTGCAGAGTAGGATTGGGTCCGGCCTATTAAGCCAGTTGCAACGCGCAAGGTCGTTTTCTGTATAATTCGTAGAGAACTAATGAGTTTGGGAGCAAGGTCAGAGCACCAGGCGATGTTTGCGTCAGAAACAGTAGGCTACATGAATTATTTGAATGGTGTTGGAATGGGTTCCTAGGCGGATCCGTAGGTGGTTGCGGTAAGTGCCCGAGATACTTTCAGTCATGGTGGCTTTTATAGTGCTGATGTTATATATGTAATGCTTGAACGTCATCCCCGTGACATAAGTTACTCCAAGGAGAGTTGTAGTTCGACTGTGGGGTGTGGGAGTGTTGTTGAGTGTGACATGACGGATCACCAGAGATTAGGAGTTTATCAGAAACTGAAAGTAAGTCCGAAAACATTCGTCCTCCTCGTGGTCGAGGGTCTGAATAGGGGAGTTTAATCTATTCGTGTTTCTTACTTGAACTCATTTTTGAGATGCAACGAGCAAAAAATAACGCTTCTCAGAGTAGAAAAGCGCAAAAGCAGATGAGTCCGGACATTGTACACGAGAGAGACCTCTCAAACATATCGCAAAATAATTGTCTTTGTTGTTTTGAGCTGTTGAGGAGTTTGAATGTTTTCATTTCTTCCATACTATGCACCACCAGCAAGCTCATTGTGAGATCGGTATACCTTATTTGATACTGGTGACCTTTTCTTGATGTGAATCCAAGATTTAAGGAATACTTTGTAAAACATCCGAATACTACAAGACATATCGTGGAGGAACAATTTTTATTTAATTAGTTATTCATTTACATGTTCTCAAATAAACAGAAATGTTTACTGGTGAGATCTTAATATCAAATCGCGATTTACATGAACGGATGAACCCCATCTAACGGGAGTTCAGCCTCACTGTCGGACCTCGTCACCACTCAGCGGAGATACCGTGTCCGAACAACACGACCGTTCGACAGCACGCCGTCTAGTGGCCATTCTGCGTCCCAGCACAATGCTGTGTCCGTCGACCCCCCCTTTAGCTGCAATCCCTCACCCATGGACTGCACTGTATCCGGCCCCGTGCCATCTAGCTGCAATCTCGCTTTTCATCGCTACGCTGCGCCAGGCAACACACCATAGCTGCAATCTCGCTTTCCATCACTACGCTCCGCCAGGCAACACATTATAGCTGCAATCTCGCTTTCCATCACTACGCTGCGCCAGGCAACACATCATCGCTGCAATCTCGCTTCCCATCACTACGCTGCGCCAGGCAACACACCATAGCTGCAATATCGCTTTCCATCACTACGCTGCGCCAGGCAACACACCATAGCTGCAATCACCCTCCCCAGCACTAGGCTGCGCCAGGCAACACACCTTTGCTGCAATCTCCCTTTCCAGCACTACGCTGCGCAAGGCAACACACCATAGCTGCAATCTCCCTTTCCAGCACTACGCTGCGCCAGGCAACACACCTTTGGTGCGATCTCCCTTTCCAGCATATCGCTGCGCCAGGAAACACACCATAGCAGCAATCTCCCTTTTTAGTACTACACTGCGCCAGGCAACACACCATTGCTGCAATCTCCCTTTCCAGCACTACGCTGCGCCAGGCAACACACCATTGCTGCAATCTCCCTTTCCAGCACAACGCTGCGCCAGGCAACACACCATTGCTGCAACCTCACTTCCCAACACTACGCTGCGCCGGGCAACACACCATTGCTGCAATCTCGCTTTCCATCACTACGCTGCGCCAGGCAACACACCATTGCTGCAATCTCGCTTTCCATCACTACGCTGCGCCAGGCAACACACCATAGCTGCAATCTCCCTTTCCAGCACTACGCTGCGCCAGGCAACACACCATTGCTGCAATCTCCCTTTCCATCACTACGCTGCGCCAGGCAACCCACTATTGCTGCAACCTCACTTCCCAGCACTACGCTGCGCCAGGCAACACACCATTGCTGCAATCTCGCTTTCCATCACTACGCTGCGCCAGGCAACACACCATAGCTGCAATCTCGCGTTCCATCACTACGCTGCGCCAGGCAACACACCATAGCTGCAATCTCGCTTTCCATCACTACGCTGCGCCAGGCAACACACCATAGCAGCAATCTCGCTTTCCATCACTACGCTGCGCCAGGCAACACACCATAGCTGCAATCTCCCTCCCCAGCACTACGCTGCGCCAGGCAACACACCTTTGCTGCAATCTCCCTTTCCAGAACTACGCTGCGCCAGGCAACTTACCATTGTTGCAATCTCCCTTTCCAGCACTACGCTGCGCCAGGCAACACACATTTGCTGCGATCTCCCTTTCCAGCACTACGCTGCGCCAGGCAACACACCATTGCTGCAACCTCACTTCCCAGCACTACGCTGCGCCAGGCAACACACCACGGCTGCAATCACGCTTTCCATAACTACGCTGCGCCAGGCAACACACCATAGCTGCAATTTCGCTTTCCATCACTACGCTGCGCCAGGCAACACACCATAGCTGCAATCTCGCTTTCCAGCACTACGCTGCGCCAGGCAACACCCCATAGCTGCAATCTCGCTTTCCATCACTACGATGCGCCAGGAAACACACCATTGCTGCAATCTCCCTTTCCATCACTACGCTGTGCCAGGCAACACACTATTGCTGCGATCTCCCTTTCCAGCACTACGCTGCGCCAGGCAACACACCATAGCTGCTATCTCCCTTCCCAGCACTACGCTGCGCCAGGCAACACACCATCAAGCTGTAATCCCGCGTGCCAGCACCACGCCTCGTCCAGCAGTAGCGTCCTCTTCGTCGGCTACACTAACGTATTGAGGATCGGCCAGCAGGAGCTATCATCCATCAACAGCCCTCAATACCTCGACTCGCGGCATTCATCTCTCAGAGCCATGCTCGCCTCCGACAGATTTAGAGGATGTACTCGAGATCCTGATGCCGGCGGAACACCGAGCACGCGATGCTCTGTCCTGCTTGTCAGGATCTTTCCTGCACCTCTTTTTCACTGCACCAATGGGAGAGGGGCTGTGATTCTATGCTAGTAGTGACAACATAATGAGAGACGGTGGTGCAATGAGGCAGCACTGCGTCATGTGTTATTTCTTTACAAAGCCGCACTGCGCCCTACAGAACGACCTTGAGCTAATTTAGCGCAGCCTTTAGTGGTAAGCCCAAGAGGCAACTGAAATGATAGGCAATGAGACTTGGAAACTCAGCAATACCCATTTCATATGTTCAACATGTTTATAGCCTGTTCGTATTTCTGTGATTATTTTGTTTCAAAGTTTATGTCCACACCCGGACAATAATTGGTGTCATAATGGTAGTTGCAAATGAATAATTATCTATTGAAGTCACAGATTAGACGTCTTGCTTATTATCAATCCGGCCCGGACAGCCCTAGCAATAGCTGACTCTGATGACGTTAGCGGTGGCAATAATAGCAAGGACAGCCACAATGTCAGCGGGGGTACGAAATGGACACTTGGTGCCTAACCCTCTCCATGACGACTTCTGTACAACAGGACAATTTATTCTATAACAAGAAACTGGTCATTGTATGTGGACGGTATCAGAGCGTTACCGATTTTATTCGGTATGTTGCGTTTAACGACAGTTTGTTTATCATGCTCACCCCATTCTTTAATCCGTTTTATGGGTACCACTGCGCAATCCAGCCCTATTTTGAAATTGACACCCTATTCCGTGAGACATATGTATTGAGTCTTCATCGTCAAGGTTATTTACACAAAGATATATTGCTGAATTATTTAACGAGTTTTCAATTGTGAATGTGCTGTAGGAAATAAATTTATTGGATTTGCACCCCCGCAGCTGTTGATGATGTTGGTTGGAAATATATCAGAGGCAAATAGGAGTGACCGAACATACAGTTACAAAATCGACTTTCGAGTTTAAAAAATGGAACGGTAGGCCAAAAGAGAGTGTGAAAAGACTAAAAGCGCGTATCGGGAAAAAAACTGAAGTGAGTTACGAAGGTATGTATCGAGTTATAAAGAGCTTGGATTCAGTAACGGATAACGAGTATCGAGTTACCTAAAGCAAGCTGGGGTCAAGGTCCATGAATGGATTATCGAGTTGCAGACAACGTGCATCGAGTTACAAAAAACAAGAAGTAAATTACAAAAAGCGAGTGTCGATTCCAAAAGCGAGTGTCAAGTTCCAAAAAGCAGGGAACGGATTCCAAAAAGCGAGTGTCGCGTTTTAAAAAGCGAGTATCGAGTTCCAAAAAGCGAGGATCGAGTTCCAAAAAGCGAGTGTCGAGTTAAAAAAAGCGAGGACTGAGTTCCAAAAAGCGACTGTCGAGTTCCGAAAAGCGAGTATCGAGTTCCAAACAGCGAGTGTCGAGTTCCAAAAAGCGAGTATCGAGTTCCAAAAAGCGAGGATCAAGTTCCAAAAAGCGAGTGTCGAGTTCCAAAAAGCGAGTATCGAGTTCCAAAAAGCGAGTGTCGAGTTCCAAAAGCGAGGATCGAGTTCCAAAAGCGAGTGTCGAGTTCCAAAAAGCGAGGATCGAGTTCCAAAAGGTGAGAGTCAAGTTACAGGAAGCTAGTATCTTGTTGCAAACAAATGAGGATTTAGTAAAAAAAACAGTTCCGAGCTATTTGAAGCAGGTATCGAGTATCAAAAAGAGGGCATCGAGTAACAAAAACACAAGCATCCTGCTACGGACAGCAAGTATCGAGTGACAAAAAGCTCGGATCGAATAACACAAAGGGAGAATGACCTACAAAGAACGAGCATCGAGTTAAATGATCGAACTTTGAGGTAAAAAAAATGAAATAAAATGCATGATGTGAGATATTTTCAAGAGAGTCTCTGTCGCCCTATTTCAAAGAGACTCCAGGGCGCCTATAAAATTCATAAAGAGTCTCTTGGGCGCCTACATGTTGGAATTTAATTTTTTTGACATCATGAGCTCAAATGCCAGTTGTGTCTTGCGGTAAACTCACTTCTTGCAATTCGATACTCGTTTTTCGTAAGTCGGTACTTGTCTTTCCTCACTCGAAATTCTACCTATAGAAGTCATGTGGACCGACACCATGTTGATGGCAACACCCGTGTCTGGCTGGGGTATGGAGTGGAGCCAAGGATGCAACATAGATCAAGCAGGGTAGGATTAGGCTGGGAGGGAGTAAAGTCTCTGATGGAAAGGAAAACAAGACTCAGCGCTATATTATTTCATCCTAAAAATAGGTAAGCTCTAAGCCTCGCCCCCCCCCCCTTCTACATATCATAATTCAAAAGAATAACTAAAGCGGATACATAAGTTATTTCTATTTTTTCAATGTGACGCCTTCTATTGTAGTATCTGGCAGGTAGCTCGAGAGCATTGTTGACGTCAAGAAGAAGTGACGTAGACTGCATGAGGACAATCTCACTTCCTTTCACTAACGGCTTCCGCAAGCATGACTTCACTAGCAGCAGAAAACACAACAGTAAGCATAACATCTATCGGCAGAAAAGCAGCATACATGCTGAAGCAGACGTGACGGCAGCAGACATCACAGCAGCAGACAACACAGGAACAGACATCACAGCAGCAGACAACGGAGCAGCAGACATCAGAGTAGCATACATCCCAACAGCATACATTACAGCTGCACACATAACTGTAGCAGACATCGTTGCATCAGGCATCACAGTAGCAGACATTACAACAGCAGACATCACAGCATCAGATATCACAGCAGCATACATCAAAGATATGATACCACAATAGCATAAGCCACATTAGCATTCATCACAGCAGCATGCATCGCAACTGCAAACTTCACAGGAGCATGACATCACAGAAACTTGCATCATAGCAAGAAACATCACAGAAACAGTCATCACTGTAGCACACACAGCCACCGACATCACAGAAGCTGACATTACAGTAGCAGACTATTACAATGTAATATAGCAGAGGACTTAAACACAAGCACAATTAAATTATTTTTATATATGTCTTTTTATTTAGAAAATATAAATGGTGTAATAAAATGGGGAAGGTATGGTGCTGCCGCCAGAGTGTAAAATCACTATACAAGACTAGCGAGGTTAGCTCAGTTCCATGTTATTGCGAACCTGAACTTACATAATTACGTACGCAGCTTGGCCTATACATTTCTGTCTAAATCACATCACTTTCCCAGCCTATGTGAACCAAACTTTGCTTTGGCCCGTATAATGGCTTTCTCACGTGATCTACAGCAGTTGGTAACCGCACTTGTAAAACCCTCGTCTACGTCTGTAGGCCTTATGATCTCTCTGAGCAATTACATATCTTTCAAACAAATGGATATGACACATATCCCAAGCACACAACCGCTTATACTAGCATGGAAATATTTTACATATTTAGACACTCACGGCCCTTTTCATTCATCACCTACATATTTATGAACAGGACGAGGCTCCGTAGCCGAACGTCTTGGCTGTTCTAATCCGTTATTGGTCGCTAGGTGTCGTTTTTAGTTTCGGGTGTCTCAGGCAATGCCGACTCTCGGACTATTCAGGCATTCATTCAGTTTCACTCATTAGTTGCCCCTGGCATTCTCACTCTGCGTCCCTTCCCGCACTACCAAATTATACTTTTTTGATTTGAAAAAGCATGGTTTGTACATTCAACCATACACGTCATCACTATATTTCAGTTTCCTTTGAAAATCCTTCATATACTCCATCATAACTTTGATGCGAATACCGAAGACTGTTCCGTTCCCGTAAGTCCACAAATGTATTGATACTTCTTCTTGAACCTTAATTTTTCGAAACTTCTCCAATTGAAAGTCATTCTGATCGTCATCATTGAATTTTTTTTTCATACGATCCAGATTTTCTTTTCTTCTTAGGTACAATTTGTTTTCCACTACCTCAGCTTTATTACAGTCATGATGATGATTTCCCACTTGGATCATATCAATTTCGAGATTTGCTTCCTTATTTCCCTTAAACTTTGTTACATACGACTGTAACGCCTCGACATTAGTTGCCCAAAGACGACTTCTTTTTTCCTTCATCCATATTTGAATGATATCTCCCACTCTTCTGATTCTTGTTTTATCCATTCTAAGATAACTGTGATTTTCAACACTAGTCAATACTTGGTCGATCCGACTCATATCATCTTCGGAGATTTCTTCTTCAATCAAGTGTGAACAAATTTTTGATAAATGAATTTTTGTTTTTGTTTATTCCTTGACGAGACGTGCATCTCCGCTTGATCTCAACGTAACACTAACTTCACTCTCGGACTACAGCTAGCTATTATTAATTGATTACATGTTGTTTTTTGCCAAACATTAGGCCTAACATTGCTCGCCGAGATCATCAACTTTGTATGTATGTCTCTGTATAAAGCTGTGTGCGTATGTACATGTGTATGTTCAAACGTATGTACGTGTTAGATGAGTTTAAAAATATGTAAAACAGAAATTTAAATTCAGAATTTCAATAAAATTTCAAAATTTCTAGGGATAATACCGTACTTAAGTAGACAAGTTATCACTTCAATAGACCGACTTGACTCTGTCATTCCTCGAAAATTTGATTTTTTTTTTTTTGTTTGTTCTATAAAAACACTACTAATATAAAACATGTAACTAAATTATACATGAAATAATGTTCTACATTGCAGATAGGAACGTAATATATCCTAATATCTTGATATTGTATAAATAACCAACAGATTGCATTGAAGATGAAGACTTTACAGAGAATATACATAACTGAAAGACATACTAAAACTCTCGAGTTATAATAAAGCAACAAAATCAATTCTCTACCATACCCAGAACATACATTAAAAACCATGGTGTACGAGAAAAAAAATAGCATGTTACCAGCCGAACAACTAACGTGAATAAGTTGCCAGGACATGCGAGCAACATACGCTGAAACCTATAGTAAATATTGTGGAATACTTTTATTTCTATTTTATATACACGAATCAGATGAAGTTATTCTCTTACTCAGTCCAAAACAGAGTTAAATAAACACTTATTTAACTAAAGTAACCACGACCTAATCGTTTCAGAAAGTCATTT
>SDVV010038727.1:0-10701 GCA_016164225.1 Gammarus roeselii | reverse complement strand
CAGTTTATAATTTAATACTAAAGGCTGTATATCTATACATACATAATTTAACGTGGGGGAGAGCAATGCAGGACTTGGCTTGCAAACCCTTACAAAGCAAATAACAAATAACAAACAAACAAACTCTGTAGGTAGCAACAACATTTCCATTCAGCTAGTACAAACAGCTTCCAACCATAATGGCAGTGCAACAAATATTTATTTTGGCTAAATAAATATGTATACCTATGCACTAAAAGCCATGGAACATGTATCAGATAGAATAAATGATTCAGTGATTTTTTTTATACAAAAATTCAGATAAATATTTTTACATGAATCTGGCAACAAGCTGAGCGAGGTTTTTCCATTCTTCCATTGGTGGGTCGCATTAGACCGTGTGTATAGTAGCAGACTGATCCCTTCATCATAATAGCAACAAAATTAAGGAAGTGATCCAGGCCACCAAATAAAGTGTTCCCTTAAGACCTGGCCAAACCTATAGATAACTATTGGCTTACCTTGGATACTGCTCCACAGAAGACAGCCTTTCAACCCCCTGCTACTGAGGCCATGAGGACACCCGTCTTCAGGCAAGATTGAACTAACTTTGGCCCAACCTAGGAACCTGGACAAAAATTTCCCCAAGATAATTTCCTATTGGATCTATTGACGTCAACAAGATACTTATGCTGCCTTTCCTATCAAATCTTCTTTTCCCCTTCTATATTATCCTTGGATAATAATAACCCAGTTAAGTTCGGAATTATATTTGCGAAAAGATATACCTGTGCCTTTTTGTCCTTGTGTCTGTTTATTGGTGCTTGCCCATAATACTCAACCTCACATGTGGAAAATTTTCAGATAGATAACTTGGAGTCAGATTGGGCCTTGAAAGTGAAAGCACCATATATTTGAATTCTTATCGCTCACAGAAGCTCGATCATTATTAACTTTTTTAGTAACCAAAATAAGGGTAAATTACTCTTCATTAATCCACATTCAAAATTACCAACCACCTAAACTATGGATTCCGGTAGGCTCGCACGCCTCTGTGTGCGAGAAAGAACAACGCTTTTAAATTTCGAAAACTGAACATTTTAGCAATGTCGGACTCACGCTGGTGCGCATAAGATAAACGCTTAGACGAAACGGACTCCCGCTTCCAATCATTTAGAACTTTAAAAGTAATATGTAAGCACGCTAGATCGCACAGGTAGCAGCGTTGAGACTAGTCTATGGTTTACAGCTACCTAGACAAAGTCAGCTCCGACAGCAACGCGTCACGACCTAAACTGCCACACGGTCCAGGTCGACCACAGCACACTTCATCTGATCAGGTAAGACCAAGACTGAACGAATCCTCCCCTCCAATCATTTAGAACTTCAAGAGTAATACGAGTCGCACCAGTCACGTCAGTGACATCGGCCACATTGATTACATTGGTCACACCGGTCTCATCGGTCACAATAATCATATTGGTCATATTACCCTTGGTCCACGGATCCCGGTCCGCATATCCTTTGCATTGAAATGCGGACTTCGAGTCCATGGACCCGTTGTCTGCGGTCCGCGAACAGTCATGGATGAATTTCAATATCTAGGGCACATCATCACAGCAGATTGCACTGATGATAATGATGTTGCAATAAACAAGTCGGCAAATGCAGTTGGTAACATGCTGATACGAAAATTCTTGTGTGCACCAAGGGAAGCTAAAATCCAGCTCCTCAAATCACATTGTTACCCGATTCATTGTAATGAAATATGAAGAAAATACTTCCAATATAGCGTGGGGAAATTGACAGTGTTATAATGACACATTTAGACGGCTGATGCATGTCCATTCGCTCGACGTCAGCGAGCAGGGTTTTTGCTGAAACCCAATCAGATCACATCAAGGTACTGTTCCGTAAAGCAGCACACAGCCATATGACCCAATTTATGAACTCCCCATATGAAATCATTATTGCGATCTGCTCTGGTGATGCGCTCGCTGCCTCGTCATTGTTAAGGCGAGGAGAATAATTACTATCCACATTGACAGGATAGAGTTGTATGCCGTAACTTATTCATGGCTGTGTGCGGTAATTTTATAACTTTGTTTGCACTGTATCCCTAAAATAAGATGTCTCAATTGTAATACTATGCCCATGTTGGTTGTTAATAAAAATTCTATTATAAATATTATATCAGACATATCATATCCGTCATATGAGCCATATTAGTCGCATTAATCACACTATTCATATTACTCGTGGTCCGAGGACCTCGGTCCGCATTTCATTTGCTTGATTTGCGGTCCTCGCGTCCATGGACCTGCAGGCTGCAATGCGCCGTTTGCGGACTAAGGGCGGTCGCATTTCAATCTCATTTAAACGCTGACCACGAGTCCATGGTAGCGAGAGGACGTGTATTTTCTGAGATTTTGGTGTTATAAACCGGCAAACACGGTCATATAAAAGTTGTGATAATTAAAATTTTCAATTTAACCTTAATATACATACGGTGCGAGTTATTAGCAACTGGTGAATTTTAGTGAGTGTCTTTGTAGGTAGCCAAAAGTAAAGACAGCTTAGTGTTGCTTACTGAAAACATGCCAGTAACATCCATAGACTAGTGAACGAGCCCCCAACAGAACGCCTGGCCTGGGTCTAGAGCATCACTATGAAGCTGAAGTTGAACTTTTGCTGTCCAAACCTGCTGGGTCAGCTGTAAAGAAAACTGATAAGTCCATAGCTAAAACAAAGTTGCCTATTTATATTGCAAATGCTGTCTCTGCACACCTCAGAGCTGCTCTAACCACTGGAGAACTCAGGACCTCATCATCTGCCTGCACATCAAGGACACTCTTGCGACCATGCATTGCCCTGATCGGGAAGAAGAGCCAAGAAGTCCCAAGTTGCCTCACCCTCTTGAATCTCTCTGCCATCTTGTGTTCCAGCATGAATAGTTTGTGCTTAGATGTCAGTGGAGTACTGTCAGAAAATGCAGTGTCCTCTAATACATTTTTGGTAAGCAGCCAGGATGCTTCCCAAAAGCCGGAATCTGCGTCAATTATCTCACCTCTCTAGAAAGCCTGTCCAACCTACCTGTTTCTGTGCAAGAAGTATTTTTTGCAAGTGCTGAACCTACTGAAGGGGCTGTTGAAATTAATATTTTTTTGCCTGAACCCATTCAAAGTTGCACAAGAATTAGATAGAATATGCAGGGCAGTAGAGAGAGTTGGTCACAAAAGATCTGGTAGCCTCCTAATTGTCACAAAATTTTGTGAACAGGTCATACAAGTAATGAAATCAAAAGTATTTTGCAACAACATTGCAGTTGTTCCATCTGTGGTTTGGGTAAGCTAGACTGTGTATGGGAAGGTTTATGCCCTAGAATTCTCAGGGGAGAATCTTGACATCCTGGAATGTTTCCAACCATGTGGGGTTGTGGGAGTTTGCAAGTTATATCAGGACCCAGTCAAGGCTAATTCCCCTTAGTATGTGTTGACCTTCCTCAAAGATAGCTGTCCAGAGACACTTGAAGTTGGATACAGCATCTATCACGTAGATCAATACTACCCAACACCCCTCCGCTGTGGGAACTGTCTTTGATGTGGACACTCTGCCAAGTTTTGTCACGGGTGTGTCATCTGTGGAAACTGTGGAAAGAAGGGTCATGCCTGTGCTGACTGCTCAGAGCCTACAGCATGAGCATGTCACACCCTTTGTCCCCATTTCTCACTTCAACACAGCTCATGGCAGGTGATTCAGCATCTCAGGCTGCCTCATCATTAAAACCATCTCCAGTAACCAGCAAACCCATTAATCATACCTCGTATGACAACGCACTCACTGTCTGAGGCACAACCTGATGTCCCGACTGTCATCTCTCGCAAGACTGCAGAGAGCAGTCCAGCTGTATCATAGCAGGT
The DNA here is from genome assembly GCA_016164225.1 of Gammarus roeselii. Lineage (NCBI taxonomy): Eukaryota > Metazoa > Arthropoda > Malacostraca > Amphipoda > Gammaridae > Gammarus > Gammarus roeselii. The sequence continues at coordinate 6,802 of SDVV010038727.1, read as the reverse complement.
CAGTGACATCATCAACGGGCTTTTCCCAAGTGCAAACATAATTGGCCTCAGTCAGCAGAGCAACTGTTGCCTGCTAAGCCAACTCCAACTACATCTGTTTTCTCCAGTGTCTTTTAGGAAAATCACTCCTCTGGTCATGCCCAACGGCTACCTTGAGCAACCTGGTGTACTCACAGCACCCACCTTGCACCCCTGCTCTGGTTTTCTGCGCATCACCTGGCTCCAGTTTTGAGGAATCTAGTATATTGCATGTTTTATGAGGACTGCTTCCTGTTGCTATGCACCTGTTGCTGTGTTCAATCATGACTGAGAAGGTACAGTGTTTTGTAGGATAGGCACAATCCTTATAGCACATAGCATTGTTGGCAATACGTTGCGGAAGCTGGGCCTGTCCTCTCTTTCATCTTCAACCTAAACCTTAGAGCATTGCAATGGAATATCAAGGGGATTTATCCTCCTCTTACAGACCGCCACGTTGCCCTGGACAGCATCTATCCTGACGTAATTTGCCTACAGGAGACGTGGTTCCCCAATGATAAATCAATAAAACTGGCCAATTGCCAGTCACCATCAGCTTGTAAGGACAGGCCTGAGGGCTCTTGAAGTGGTGTTTGTGTCATCACCTGCTTAGGCATCCCATGCCTTCTTGTTCCTATAGTGTCTGAACTGGAGATGTGTGCTGTTCAGATCAAACTTCATTCATGTAGCAACACTGTCTGTTCTCTATAATAAATCCCCAGCCTTTGACTCAGGGAATCTCACTAGAGACATGCACTTACTACTGCCTCAACTCTCTTATTCTTCCATTATCTGTGCTGATGTTAATGCACATAATTTTTCATGGGGTTCACCGTTTGCAGACCGGAGAGGCAAGCTGCTTGATGCCTGGATAACCAACACAGACCTCTTTCTCTTCAATTCTGGAGAACCCACTTATGCCCATGCAAATGGTACTTTAACACACATTGATGTGACCATCACAACCTCTGATCTTGCCCCTAACTTTGCTTGGTACACACATTCTGACACTTTCTTGAGTGATCACTGAGCCCCTCAGTGCTTGGCTGTTGAACTTGGCTGACTGGAGTGGTTATGAGATGGACCTGACCCTTCACACATTCGAATCTTTCCTGTCATCAACACTGTCACTGGCATGCAGGATGGTTGAAGCTAGCATCCTGAGTAGTGCCAAGCATAACATCAGGACATCTGGGAGAACCAAGACTGGTAAGCACTGTAAACCCTGGTGAACCTCGCCCTTCCAAGTCACAGTGAATGCAAAAGCCCGTGCTTGCAATCGCTATTATCACCACCTAGGCAACATGGAGCTCTGGATTGCATACCAAAAAGCAAGTGCCATATCACTCCAAACCCAAAGGGAAGCCAAGGGAGGAAGATGGATTTTTTTTATCTCAAGCATCAGTTCCTGCACCCGCTCCAGCAACGTTTGGACTCTGGTGAGAAGGCTGCAACACTCATTGCCTTGCAGAACCATCATTCTCAAGGTAAATGATACTGTTGTCTCTTAGGCAATAGCAAATGTCATGGCATGCCAATACAGCAGGAGGAGCAATGGTCACTCTCCTGATGTGATATTCAGTACCCTGAAGACAGAATCTGAACAGATACTGGCGCGCATGGCTGTGCTAGCCTCCCCCGGCACTGCTGCTCCCCACTTGATGTGGACCTGCTGGAGGGGGCTGCGAAGGTAAGAGATCCAGAAACCAAACTTCCTCTGCTCATGTCATTTTTCAATTACATCTGGCAGATGAGCTTCCCACTGCAGTGGCGTGAGGGCACTGTTGTTTCTATCTTCAAGCCAGGCAAAGTGGCTACTGACCTGGAATCCTATTGCCCTATTGCTCTTACTAACTGCCTGTGCAAGACCACAGAGAAGATGGTCACATGGCGCCTTCAGAGATTCCTGGAGCTGGAAGACTGCCTTAACCCATGCCAGAGTGGTTTTCATTCTGGCCACTCAGCTTTGGATCCCTTGATGCAACTGGAAGTGGCTGCAGGCACAAGTTTTCATCAAGGCCACTTCTTTGTGTCAGTTTTCCTTAATATATCCCTAGCATTTGATACTGTCTGGCACCGTGACTTGTTACAGAAGTTGCACTCACTGGGACTTGCTGGCAACTTGCCCCGCTTTATCCAGCAGTTTCTATCCCAACGTAAGATCTCCGTGTGTGTTGACGGTCAGCTGTCTGATAGTCATCCAATATTTGTAGTCAGTCAGACCTGCCACAGCTACTGTCTACTGTTCATAAGGCATTTTGTGCCGTGGAACGGTGGTCTCACACATGGCTTCAGCTCTTGCCCAGCAAGACAAAGGCTATAATATTCATCCAGCAATGCAAGTTTCCCTGTACCAATCTCTGCATCCACAAATCTCCTATTGAATGTGTGTCCACTTTCAAGTTTCTTGGCTTCACATTTGACCAGAAACTAACCTGGCTCTGCACATTGGCTGACTCAAGGAGACACGTCAATTTGACCTGCAACTTCTATTGGTCATCTCTGCGTGAGGACTTGGGGCAGACTACTCAACACTACGAGGCCTGCATACTACTCTCGTTGGCCCAAAACTTTACTATAACTCTTTCCTGTTTGCCACATCAGCTGTTTGCCACTTCAGCTCTCACCTTGAAGTTGAGGCAAACATTCCTCCTCTGGCCATCCGCCAAAATTTGCTAATGGCTAAATATGTATCCCGTGTCCTCACAGTAACATTGCATCCATCTGCTACTCTCCTTTGCACCTACCATCCGCATATCCTCTTAGCAGCTTCCAAACTTCCTCTACCGGTGACAGGCTGTGCCCTCTGCAATTTCAGCAAGCAAGAATTAGCTATGAGAGCATGACTACATTACCGGTATGTCCAAAACATGTTTTCTCAGACACCCCAGCACATGCCACTTGCTGTAAAAATCACAAAGCTGACCTTGATGCTTCTCAGTGGCAGGCTCTGTTCTGGAACCTGGTAAACCACCAATTTGCAAACTGGACATCCATTTATTGCAATGGTACTGTCCACCGGGAAGTTGCCTGCACTGTGTGGAGCGCTGCCTTCAAACTGCTTCCTCGTCTCCATATCATAATGTCCATTTACAGGCCCCCCATCTATCCCTGTCTCCAAATGGGGCCTGTAATGGACAATATGATATGGAATTGAAGAGAGGAAAGCTGTAAGGAGAGAGAAGAAGCAGAGTGCAGAAGAGTGAAAAGAAACTGCTTGAGGGAAGAGAAGTTACAGTGGCAGAGGCTGATATTGGCATGGAGGGAGTACATAGAGCATAGAAATGTTGTGAAAGGCTAAAGATGAGAAAAAAAAATTGTGGAAGATGTGCAGAATAAGGGAGAAGAGGAGGGAAAAGACTGGTTCAGATTTCTATGAAAAGATAGAAGTGATCAAATAACTGAAATTAATTGAGTTAGTTGTGCATGGAGTCAGTGTGAAAGGCAAATGAAATGAAGAATGCTGTTACTGACTTCTAGGAGGACATTGGTGACATGAATAATAAATCAAATTGAATGCCTGAAACACCTCACATGTTAATTGAAAGAAAATATGTGGGAGAAACAAATGAGGAGATCAGTCTTGGAGAGATTAAAAGGTTTCTAAAGAGACTGAATGATGGTAAGGCTGCTTGACCAAATGAAATCCCATATGAACTGTTCAAGAATGGTGGCAGAAGTCTGATTGGTAAGTTGCATGAGCTATTCCACAAAATATGGAATGAAGAGAGAGGGCAAAAAAGTGGAATGTATGCAAAGTGATTCTGTTACTCAAGGGAGGGCACAAAAGTAAATAAAACACAGAAACATTATTGAACTGGCAGACATGGTTGGTATGATATTCAATGGTATCCTAAATGAGAGAATGAAAGAAATGATAGAAAGGCATGGCGTTTTGGGAGAACATGATGATAGGTTCCGCACTTGCATGCCTCCTGTGCTCTTGCTTGCGTTGCCTGTGCCCTGCAGGTGTGGTTCTTCTACTTAGACCGTCTGTGGCATCACTAGCGTTGCTGAGCATTGGAGGATCAAGGTACTAATCAATGTACTGACCAGTACCAAGTGTTCTACTGTTTCATCTACTTCAGACTCACATGGCATGCATACTCTAGGGCAATTTTCTGCCTGCCTGTATGTTCATGCATTTAACTCCAGAGATTGAGTGTGGGCTTTGAACAATAGTTGGCCCCTCTGCTACCATCATACCATCTGTCATTCCTTCATTTGGGCTTTTTTTCATATCATTTAAGCATTAGTTTTCCATTCATTCCAGTATACCATTTTCCTGGCTCAATCTGTTTCACTCGCATGTCAATATTTCTCTTCCATTTCTTCACACTCCATTTGGGCCCTTCACCAGGTTCATTCACCACACCATTCTCCAGACATCTCCATGTGCTTTTACATTTTGCGGTCTTATACATTGGTACCCACACTTTCTGGCTCTCTGCTTACAGTCCTTTTTCCACTTGCTCTGCCTACTGTTCCACTTGTGCACCTTCTTTGGCTACCTTGCCTCACTCATTCAATCTAGTCTTACTCTGTATACCAGCACTGATTTTGTCACTTGTTCCCCAAACAGACTCCATCCTATCTCACCCCTGATTCCTTCCACACCAACCAATCTGTTCACTCCAAAAGAGCCATTTGACCAACCTAATTCTGTCACAGCCATTTGACCAATCTAATTCTGTCACATCCCATTTTACCAGCTCAGTGTCTGTCCATCTCATGAAATCCATTCCATACATAATACCAGGTAGTGTCAACCGGGGTGACTCCCTGTATTTTCAGCATAGTGTGAAATAACTCAAAAAGTATGCAGCCAAGAAACTTTGTATTTACGGTGTGTTGTAGCTACCATTATGATCATAAAGCACCCTAAGTCTCAACAATCTATCGTCAACTACAAAAAATTATTTACGAAAAACCATGCGGCAAGCTACGGCCCCTAATCGGGGATGATTCAACGCACCAAACGGGGTGATTCCCCGAACCCCCATATCAATAATTGATACGCAAATTATAAGGTTTAGAGTACCAATAGAAAGAACATGCCTATATTAATATACATCAGTTGCCTAAAGTAAAATTTTAAGGTAAATATTACGCCCGACAGGTTTTTTTTATGCTCGTCTTTTGCTGCCGTCATACTTGACTGGCGAAGTAATCATTTTTTCCAATTTCACTGTAGGTAACAAAGTTTTTCTTCAAGAAATGCAATCTAACTTAACTGAAAGTAATTTCTCCACCCTGAACTATTTATGACCCTATAGTATCAGTAAATGAGCAAATATTGCAAAAAAAAATCTTTTCAATAATACAATAGAGGTAAAAAAATTATTTATCCAATTCTAAAGCAAACTAATTGCATTAACATGAATACAAGTCATGCTAGGTAAGGTATTGTTATCTTGATATGAAAATATGATGAAAAAAGATCGTTCCTGGGCGTTAAACATAAGTTGACACATAGGCCTAGACTTATCACCATGTGTTATAAACATCGGGTCATTATAAAATTAGTTACGCATTTTGAAATTAGCTGTGGTGTCATTATTGTGGGTCATTTACTTCCAGATGTGATTATATGTGTGATGAATTGCATTTAATTACTTTACATTGAAGAAAAACTAAGATATTTATCAACAAAATAGGTGCGTGGAATCACCCCAGATTGTTTTTTTTCTGGGGTGATTCCCCGCAGTTGTATATTTGTATATATCTACAAAAGTTTACATTTCTTTCCAAAATCCTTCATACGCAATGAACTACAACATATTTCAAGTATCACCACCAAATTTGGCCATAATCCAACGGGAACTCAAGTCACAGTATCAAAGTTTGCGGAACATTGATTTTTCCGAGCCAAAATTATCATGGACCTGAAAAACACACCTTCACTTTGAAGATTTTTCATAAATTCTGTGCGCATATCAAATTAAGACAAGTAGCTGATACTTATTAACAAAGACCTGCTCTGTCAAATTTGGTAGTCAAATAGTGACATTTCCAGTGTCTTGGTGCCAATGTCAACCGCGGGGAATCACCCTTGTCGACGCTACATCCATGCTCTTCCATAACCCTCTAATACCTGTTTGCTCTGAAGTGTGCAACACTATTTTGTCTACCCAGTAACCCCTCCTATGTTTTGCCCTAAACATTCTTTCTGTCTTTGCCTTGTATTCAGTTGGGCATCCAATTTCAACATCTCTCAGTTGCCATTTTGACTCATCTCCCTCTTATCAGTTTACTACAATAACTTAGCTCTTCTCACTACTAAAATGAACCTGAAAGTTCCTTCGATCTCCACACACAGCATCCAGCATTCTTTGTAGCTTGTCTCTATTCATGCTCATATTGACAATGTCATCCACTTACAGCAAACAGCTTAGTTGTTTGTTTCAAACATGTGTAACTTGGCCAGACCTCTTGATTCTCTCTGCCAGTTTTTCTGTATGTAATCTGAACAGTAATGGCAATAAAATACATCCCTGTCTCACTCCTCTTATGCTTCCCAGCACAGAACCCTGTGCCGCAGGGTTCTGTGCTGGGCCCTGTGCTATTTCTGATCTATATTAATCACATTACAAATGGAGTGCTATGTTCTTTTAAGGCATTTGCTGATGACTACAAGCTGTACCTTCGGTACAAGAGGGTGAAAGAGTCTGCGGTTGCTGGTGTGTCGAGTCTGCAGTCGGATTTGGATACAGTTGGCGCGGTTGCCTTGTCTTGGAACTTGAGGCTGAACTCGGAGAAGTGTGTGGTGTTGAGGTTTGCTCGT
>SDVV010038726.1:0-10702 GCA_016164225.1 Gammarus roeselii | reverse complement strand
ATATAGCTACCTACAATTCGCACAATATTACAATACAACATGAGCTGCGGCGATCCCAATCAGCTTCAGCTTGTGCAATAGCAGCTTTTATAATTCAATTTGTGAACTAGAAATTGTAACTGCATTTGTCATATTTGAGAATGGAAAACTCATTGCTAGGCGATGGAAATATGATAAACTAATCACTGCTTCTTCAAGCAGGCAATGAGTGATTACAATAGCTTGTAATATTGACAATTTGTTTGACCCATGACATGAGTTGGTGGACACGGACCGATAGACATTATGGCCCCAGCCTAGAACACATTATTTTCTAGAAATATACTGGTATTGTTCTCCTTGCAGCAACTGTACAAAAAATGACCCTTGATATCTATATCATTGCCAACTCCAACATCAGTTGCTTTAATTCAAATAGTTTCTATCTTTTGTAAATCTAAAACAGCATTGGCTAATTACTTTGAGTGTTATATTTCAAAATTCAAACATTTCCAGATGGAGGAAAACACCAAAGTAAGATGTCCTTAGTGTTTGCATTGTCTCTTTCGACTAGGAATTGTTATTACCTTACACCATGCAACCAGTATCTTCGGAGAACGACTTCGAACATGAGTATTTTTTTGCTTCGTCCCAAAAAGGGTTATGCCTGGGTAGTCATTATTCAGTTCAATCTAATCAACTATTCTTTTTATTCATTTGTTTAGCTGGTAATATACCTCATTTGCTTAACTGGTAATATACCAAAAAAATTCTCATTCACTATTGAACAGGATTGTTATAGAAAAAGGTAAATTGGTAAAGCTATGTAGCTAACTACTAAAACTCCACCCTTCTTCAGGCACTCGGTCGCAACGCCGTACAAACATGATGTTTTCCATGCTTTAATCCCCTCTACCGCCTCCTACAAATGTTCCTTCACAATATCCGCAACAAGTCTCTCTTAAAACCGGCATCTGTGCGCCACCACCCACAGCAACAATTCCAGCCTCACTGAAATCCTCAACATTCTACAACCCATCAAAATACTGAGCCCACCTCTTTCGGACACCCCTCCACTCTCCAACCATAGTCGGCCGTTCAATTTTTTCACCATCTCCTCCGTCCCGCTCTCCCCTTCCTCATCTTCTTTAAAGAAAAACTTTTTGTTCCCCTCAAAATTCTGGCACAATCGACTACTCACTGTGGCATCAGCGTTCCTTTTAACTCTACTCACTACCCGCTTATTTTCTTTCCTCTTCTCTCTATAGCTGTCACTGATCACCAACGACATCGCTTGCAAGCACTGCTTGAAGGCTCTTTTCTGCACCACCGCCAGTTTAACCTCATCATTCCTCCTACACCAACCCACACGGCGCATATTTCAGCGCCTGTTGGAACCCTTCAGCTTCGCTGCCACATTCAGTTCACTCATATTCACTACCTCTTTTCTTCCTACCACGAATTTTTTCCCCTTCCACCTCTGCTCCCCTCTTAATCTTCCTTTCACCAGTAGATGAATAGACAATCCTCCACCCTCCTCTCTTAACATCCGCACATCCAACAGCCTCCCCACCAATCCCTCCACATAGACAATCTTTACCCGTGTGTACATTTGTATAACTCACTTCTTGAACAAGCTGTTTCCAGCAACCAGATCCATGCACAGCCTATCAGGTTCTCTCTGTCATTTATAGCGGGATCGCCATCCCTTCATAACACGCTTTTTACCACTATATCAACTCTGGCATTTAGGTCTCCCAGTACCACCACGTTGTATTAACCTCCAAAACTCTCACCATACTCACTCAGATTAAACCAAAACAGCTCCTTCACCTACGCACTTCTCTCGCTACCAGGACCGTGAGCACTCATAAGCATCTATCTATCTATACCTAACTTAACTTTACCTCACATCAATCTAGAAGACACCTTCTTCTACTCGGTAACGCTACTAGCCAACCGATCACTCATTAACAACACCACACTTTTTCGTGCCCAATCTTCTTACCACGCCAAACTCATATTCGCCAATATCTCTCAACTTTGTCTCACTCAGCGCCAACGCATCAAACTTCTATCTCACTAACGTCTCTCTCCTCTTTGCTTCATTTATACTGCAACCACGCCCATTTAGCAACCCTAGCCGCAAAACAAAAACATGTATGTTCTTTTGGTACCTAATTTGAATCTATTGGTAGGAATGTTTTGCTAAACTTGTTTCTTTGTAATCATTACACCATCGAGTGCTTCAATAATAATTTCTATAATCAATAGGGTTTGGAGAGGCGTGATCCTCTTGTACCCCCGCTCGTCTTGCTGTCTTAAAACGAGGAATTTACAGAGGAAGGGATTCTTAGTTCCTTCGCTCCGTCCCTAATTGTCGCCTCTTGCGACACGTACAGGATTACGGTGGCAGAATTCCAAACCCCTTGCCACAGGGGATTGATTGATTTGGGCCTCATTTCCACCAGAGCCTCAACGTGAGTCATAATAGGCTCCCCCGTAGGGCGCATTGCCACAGGGGAATAGTTGTGTGTCAAATGAACGGAGATTAATCAATTAGTTAACAGCCCGAGGTCCATCTCCTAGAGAGCGCTGCAAATCAAATGTGTCCAAACCACTCTGCCGGCGTGTCTTGGTGAAGTTTTTCATTGACCATAGGTTAAGCCCAACTAACTAATCTGCATGCAAACATGGGGCCACAACGGTCAATAATAAACGTACAAACAACGGTGATTGTTTTGTAGATTTGTCTAAGCAGCCTGTCACGTAAACAACTGCGACCGTGGCACCGCCCTATCTGTGCTCATGTTAGGTTCAGGGAACGGACGGAGACACGGCCCAACGAGGGGTTTGTGAACACTCTTATTTCTTTTCAGACTCTTCTCCACTATTATTGATTTAATTAACTATTATAAACCTCCATTCCATTTTGTGCCACATCTCTCTTCCTTTTGACCACACTTCCACTTGTAGCACACTAGTCACATTTATCCTTTCGGGTGGCTAAAAGCAGCCAAGAAGAGCTCTTGCTTCTTACGACTCATTTGTAAGTTTTCCATTCTAACTGCTCTCGCGTGGGATTCTCCACACTGAACGGAGGTCTCAATCATGGGATCCAGTTTTCCTGCCTAGCCCCCGGCACCTCGAGGACGACAACGAATCTTTTGGGCTCTGGAGCAGAGCGGGTTGAGTGATAAAGCTTCTTGCTGCCACTTGCAGCGCGGTGGGACCATCTGGCCTCATCACCGTAGGAGTTACTGAACCAACTTTGACATTCGCAGCCTGTAGAACACTGACCTCAGACAGTTGTAAGCCCAATCACGCTAATGCACTTTCGACGCCAAAGAATTCCAGCATTTGGTATGATATTGCAGAAACCGAACAGATACACCTACAGACACTAGGCTGAATCCCCAGAAAGAGGGGTGGCCAACGGCAAGGCGCACTTCACACACTCACAAAAGCGTAACACCAGCCATGCTCCACCAACATTTCATCTTGAAGAAATTCAACCAAACTGTTCTCTTCTGCTCCCCCCCCTCCAAGTCTTAGCCACTTAGAGCACAGTTGGGACAACTACACCCCTCTCTTCACTTCCATCCCAAACGTCTTACAACTCATTCACTATTCAGTGCACCCAAAACTTTACACCCTTCCTTCACTTCAGTTTCCACTATTTCAGTCTTTCCCACATGGAAGCCCAGATAATTTAAACACTGAACTTCTTCCAATAATTCTACATGTAGGATACTAATTCCGCTCAAGCATTTCATTACTTGACTTTTATCCACGTTCACTCGATGCTTCCTCCTCTCACACACCACCAAACTCCGATAATAGCCTACACAGCTTCTCTGAATCTACCACCAATGCCGTATCATGCACTAACAGTAACTGGCTCAACTGCCAACTCCGCTCATTCGTTTTCAACAGCTGCAAGCCACGACTCAATACACTCGCGTTCACCTCACTGACCACCCATCAATATAGATATTGAACAGTCAGTGAGACACAACGCAGCCTTGTCTCAAACCCCCATTCACTATAAACCAATCACACCTCCCTCCCCACTCTGACACATGCTCTGCTGTCAACATAGAAACTCTAAACTGCTTTCAACCAATTTCCGCCTAATCCATACAAACGCAACACTCTCCACAGCGCTTCCCTGTCAAACATGTCGTAGTTTTTTCAAAATCCATAAAAGTGCAGAACACATCCTTTCCCTTTGAAAGGTACTTTTGAAAGACTTGTTTTACTACAGAAATCTGATCGGAGCAAACTCTACCACTTCTAAAGCCACACTGTTCCTTCAAATTGGGCCATCCGTACAGTCTGTAATCCTTTTGATCAGCACTCGCCTGTACAACTTTCCGACCACACATAATAAACTGATACCTCTCGAGTTGCAGCACTCAAGTTTATCTCCCTTGACCTTGTACAGTAGAACAATGCAACCACTGCGTCACTCAATCGGCACCACGCCCGGTACGAAACACAGAATCAGCAGCCCCACGAGCTATTCGACAATCGTTACTCCACCTCTTTTCAGCCACTCGGTCGCAACAACATCCAAACCGGAGCATTCCTTGCTTTCATCACCTCTACCGCGTCCTGCACATTTTCCCTAGTATTGTCCGCAACAAGTCTCTCCAGAAACCAGCATCCGTGCACCACCACCCACAGCAACCTGTTCCGTACACCACTTTCCGTCAACAACTGGCCGGTTTCATCTTTTACCGCTACCTCCTTTCCGGTCTCTCCCTTTCTCACCCTCTCAACAGCTTTCCAGAACTCTATTTGTTCTCCTCAAAATTCTGGCACAACCGTCTACCCCACCTGGCATCAGCATGCCTTTTGGCTCTCCTCACCACTAGTTTAACGTCTTTTTGCTTCTCTTTATAGTTGTCACAGGCCACCACCGATATCGCTTACAACAACATCTCCGAAGCTTTTTTTTCTTGCGCCAACGCCAGTTTGACCTCCTCGTTCCACCACTCGCAGCCCCTCCGTCTGCACCCGCCCACACGGCGCACACTTAACACATTTTTTCGAACATCTCAACAAGGCATCTCTAAACGTCTCCCATTTTTCCTCCACATCTTGCAGGTCTTACGGTAGCCAAAGGTAAAGGAATCGAAACGTACAGAAGTAAAATGTACTCATCAAAATAAATATTATACGAAGTGTAGTTAACAATGTAAAGGTTGAACATCGAGGGTATACACAATGTAACAGTAAAACAAGGAGGGAAAGGCAGAACAGTATCTGAAACAACAGTTGCTTTCAGAACGAGTTAGAAGACAGTGGAAGAAGGTCTTTCAAACTTACCTTCTACCATCCAAGTAACAAGAAGGCTACGTAATCGAACATTTTTTTAACTTATTGAGAAGAATGTACAGATTATCACTAGTGACTAGAGTTAGCGACGAGTCCGACAATCGCCGCTGTACAAGAACAAGCCAAGGTCGTGTCCTAGACAGATGGTCAACTGGCTACATACAACCAATAGAGATGATAAACACCAAGTCATATGTTAAACAAAAACAATAGTGTAGTAGTGTGTATCTAAATGAAATGAGTGTAAATTGTGAAATAAACCGAATGGAAGAAAAATGGTGCAGTCAGCACAACTAAATTTGATTTCACTTCGAAAATTATTTTAATAACAAACGAACATAGATGACAGTAGCAAAAGGCAGCGCTTTAAATAAATATATTATTTTCCTCCTTTCAGCTTCTCAGCAAACGGAGAATAACGGCGTGTCCAAAAACCGCCAGCATGAGCCACATGCATCTCAAACTTTCCCTGAAAATACCTAGCCGTTAAGAACACCCCATGTGTATGTACAACGTAGCTACAAAGAATTATTATACAACCGGATAACAAATTGTCTACACAAGGCTACAGAAGTTCAAGCAAACGGAAATTTTGGAATTAGCCGTAGCTATATCGAACAAACAGACTAAAACAATCAAACGAGGACGTGAAAAAATATAAGTTCCTAAACTTTCCGATTACAGTTACATTCACTGCAACACTATCATCTTATATGAAAGTTGTTTTAAAGCGAGTGTGAAGAAAAACATAACGCTAACGGAACCTGTTAAATAGCTGATACATAAGCACAAAGATCAAGTGAATAAAGCTCTAAGAAGCGGATAATATTCAATAGTGAGCACTACACAAGGGACTAGAGTAACCATTGGCGACACGCATATTTGAGCAAACAGGACCACTGAACATACATGGCCACCGTTTATTTTGATAGAAAGAGGTCGTTGGGGTTTAAATGATGACAATTAGCTGCGTCTCAGAACTCGTGACATGTCTCGTCTATACTTCCATCATTTGGACAAGCTCCTTGTTCCATTGCATCAGTTGAACGAGCTCTCTGTTCTATTGCATCATTTGAACGAGCTCTCTGTTCTATTACAATAATGAGTGACCGTGACCAAGCAATAAGAAACTTCTTATAAGAGGCTATGTTTGAGTCATGATGGCTAATTGATTAGTTCACTGAACATTTGTGAAAAGTAACTTTGAAGTCCAAAAGATGCAATACGTAAAAGTCAGTGGACTATTCAAACATATAAAGAACAAGGTATATTCAAAATACTGTTGAAACAAGGATCATTTATAGAAGTTAAATATCTTCAGATGGTAGTAGCTACATAACTAAAACAACCCAAAAGTTTCTCGCAACAACATCTGTATTCTAAAGTCACCCACGACGTAAATTTAAGATCGCAGACATACATCACGCTTTATAAGTCCTAATAACATCCTTAATAACAGCTCTGCAAATGGGACACATGCCTCCTCCTCTTCCCCTCCACTGCTGCACAGCGCAGGGGTAGCACATACACATGTGTCCGCAGCTGTACAGGACAGAGTCTATCTGTCTCTCGTAGCACACGGAGCACTCGGAGGACTCCGAAGTCATGCTGTTGTTGTGAGCAAAGTTCGCGGGAACGGTGAGGTTATGATTCACTACAGACTGTCCAAGAGTAGCATTTGGACTAGTTGTGTTGTTACTGGTGGGTGAGGTGGTTTGATGAGACACATTAGAAGGGGTGGGGAGATTTCCTTGAGAGGCGGAGCTTCCGTAAACTCGCAGGTGGTTATTGGGAAGAGTAACGGAATGGGCATGATAAGCTTCCGGCAACACTGAGGAGGATGGCGTGGTGGAGGTGTTTGAGCCATCTTGAACAGCGTTGGCATTGTTGGCAGATCTGGGTGGCGAGATGTCTGACTGGGATGAGGACGAGTGGTTGCTGGAGCCAGATGGTCTGAAAGAGATGGTGTTGGTAGGTGGTGGATGTTGTCGTGCCACCTGTGGGGCGTGGTGGGTGACGGGGACAACTGAGGACCGGACAGAAGGGTTGCGGGAGGCGGTGACGGAGGACTCGCGGGATTCTGAGGACCGAAAACGTAAATTAGTTATGAAGATCAAGAAGCGGCGCCAAATGAGATTTATCCGAATTTAAAGAATGAATTTTGGTGTCCTGATAAGGATACTAAAATAATAACATAGGCACATTTCGATTTACAGATACAGACGCAATGCCGAATGCAAGATGCACCTCACACTCTAATGCACTCATACACATACTAAAATTTAGCCCTTCAAGTGCTAAAGGGTCCAGCCAGGACCCCAAGCAGTGAGATCCGAGATCAGCAGCAAGGCCGGACAGGTTTACTAGTTTACCCCTGCTGCGTGATACTTGCTAAGCCCTCTACCACTCACGTTCATCCCGTTTCTCAACATGACGCAAAAGCGGCCGATTTAATTCAAAATAAAAGAAACCGGAAGGCCGGAGTTTTCTCAAAAAAGGAATGATGAATTACTTTCAATGAAATTGTCTGTGGCGTTATACCATTCATATAAGAGCCAACAGTTAATGCAAGTCTACAGTTAGCTCCTACTTATGAGTAATGGACCAACTTCACAACAACAATAAAGAGTAATTTTACTCTCTGTTGACTCTCATTTATTTATTGGATAATTATAAGTAGGCAACCCGGCATATCGAATCAGTTGCCCTGTGACGTAAGATTCACTTACCCAGAGTGGATTGTAGCCGCCGCTGCAGCTCTCTATGCTGCTGATCCATGCTGCGGCTAGGGTCGGGTACCTTCACGGAGCCCAAGATGCGGACTTTGGACGTGTGCCCAAACACGTCGAAAAAGGCGTGCAGTTGCAGGGAGCTGTCCACGTGCATAATAACGTGGGGGGAGCCGTTGTTCTTGGCAAATGTGATCTGACCATTGGAGCTGTAAGTAAAAGAAAGCTCGTCTCCTATAGAAGGCGAGGCTGCCACGTCTTTGCAGACCACCCAATACTCAGAGCGGTCGAGCAGCTCGTCGCAGTCTTCAGGTAGGTCGTAAGAGGACAAATTAGCAGGGTTGGCTGACGTGACACCGAAGGCCATGGCTCCAACATAGTGAGGTTCCACAGAGAGGACTTGGATGACTATCTTCTCATTGACCGCAAGCGGTCTGCCAGTAAACACGTACCCTTTGCTGTATTCATTAATGTTTCGTTTAGCAATTGTTCGATTGTGGTCGGTAAAAGATATATTGGCCCCCTTGGTGCCATGGAAGGACATGGGATTAAATATTACGTTTTGGTGGACGATGAGAGGAAGGGCGTTGCTGCTAGACTCATACTCAATTGCCCTGATAACAGAGGGGTCTGAAATCCTTAAGTTACCGAAACCGGGGATTGAGACCACTTCTTCAGGAGTGTCGCTGGAAGGGTAAGGCTGCTCGGGCTGAGCAGGGCTGTTGCGGTTACTCATAGCGCCATTAGAAGTGCGGACTTGAGTAGAGGCCCGTTGCGCGTCTGTTTGGTTGTTGAGGGCGTTAAGAGACTCCACGTCAACGAACTGGAGCGCGGTGCTGTTGCCGTAAACGTCAACGACAACCCACAGGGACGGGCGCACATCGATTCCACTCAAGAAGATACCAATTTCAGTTCTGTCGATTCCGTAAATGATGTCCCCGGCGCTGTTGACGTAGAAGAACAGGAGGCATCCTTGTTTGCCGAACCTTTCACTAAGAGCTTTAGCCCAATAACCACTCCTGCTGGTCAGGTCGGGGCAGACGTATTTGGGAAGGGATCCCCGCATGCTCTCGGGATTGACGGAGGTGAACCCAAACCGGAGGACGCCGGACCAGTTGGAAGAGACTTCGAGTAGGCGGATATAGACCCTCTCATTGACTTCGACAGGGCGACAAGAGAAGGCGATACCCTTGCAGAAACTCTGTGTCCTTCTGACGACGCGCCCTTCCTGTGCGATGCGAAGGTTGTCGCCACACACAGAGTGGAAAAGCAGGGGAGCTTGGGGCAGGCTGGAGGAACCCGTCCATCGCGAGGCTGAAAAAAGAAAGGGGCTACGTTAGTATTTGAAGTATTTGAAGCTATTTGAAGCTGGAGTAGAATGGTCTACTCCAGCTTCTTAGCATGCAATTAGGTATCTGTCTAAAGTGTCCTTCACTGACTATCAGTCGTATAAGCAATTATTTTCACTCGTTATATAATGGTTCACATTACATCAAGAAATGAACTCGGTAAGAGCGACCCAACGAAGGCTTGGTAGGAACAAAAGCGTAGGGTTGGGCAGGTCGGTTGAGAGCACGAACACGGATCAGCCTTCGGAGGAGGCTACAAGAAGTTGAGGAGTAGTGGAGAGAATAGCAAACGTCACCAACAAATAAAAACACAGGAACATATTCTTCGGAACTGTCGAAACAATCAATAATAAGCAATTATGGTTCAGATTGTCAACCACGCCCTCTTTAGGTAGGCCATGCCACGATTGTGGTTTATTTCTTGTACGGAATTTATAGAAGTGCTTGTGTATTGGAAAAACATCTAGTATATAACGGCTTGTTTAAAAACTAATAGCATGAACATCAATGACTCTTCTGGTTCATGTTTTGCCAAAGCATATAGGTACTTCAAAACGAATGCCACAGGTTATCACGGACGAGACCGAAAAGGTAAGAGAGTAAAGGTGTACAGTAGGTGAACTAAGTGCAAGTGCCAGAAAACGTCATTCAGTGCATACTGTAGTTAAACTACTCTCCATCTGTGAAGCTCTAATTGTGTATTGTAACGCAAGTCACGGAGTCAAGGGAGAGTGTGTCGCGATGGTCACGTTCAGCACGGCGTTGGGGGACCAGCTCATAATTGCATCACCAATTGAATGCTTGTGAAAGTTAAGGAATGCTCTGTTATAAACAAACCCTGCTTAGCTAAACCCCATTACACGACAAAGTAAAATTAAATAGTTATCTACGCTCGCATATAGTTCTAGGAGTTAGGCAAATATTTCAAGTAAATAGACTTTGCCTACCTACCCACAAGCTTAAAAGTCGGGTAACGGAAGTCAAATCGGCCAGGACCGAAGTAGGTAGAAAGTTTTTGATGATCGTAGCGTTCGCTAACAAAAGCTGTTGGAATGCAGACCAACAGAAAACATCACATTGATATAAAAAGGCGAACGGAGGTGACGGAGAACGAAAAAGGGCGATGGGCGTGACTGGCAAATGACAGATTGGGACGGGAGTAGCATAAAATGAGGCGGGAGAGGAAGGGACGAGTGATCTTAGTGAGGGAGCGAACACCAGTTCGAGGAATCGTTAGAAACTGAAAGAACAATACGTCCGATTGGGGAGGGGGGAGAAGAGGGGGGTGGGGGGGGGGGCGAG
>SDVV010038725.1:0-10702 GCA_016164225.1 Gammarus roeselii | reverse complement strand
GAGAGAGAGAGAGAGAGAGAGAGAGAGAGAGAGAGAGAGAGAGAGAGAGAGAGAGAGAGAGAGAGAGAGAGAGAGAGAGAGAGAGAGAGAGAGAGAGAGAGAGAGAGAGAGAGAGAGAGAGAGAGAGAGAGAGAGAGAGAGAGAAAGGAGAACAAGTATTTTTATGACCGTTTTATACCGGCATGTCCAACGTATATATTGTGACATGCATATTAGTCTAAATACGCCTGACGGTTCAGCTATTGGTAATAGGGGAAGGAACCAATGAACTCTACGGAATTTAGTGCCAGTATTCAAGTATATCGGATGGTCTGTTTAATAGTATAATATAATGCCATCGGCTCTGATACAGTAAATGCAACCACCCGGGTAGTGAGCAACAAATTAAAAAATAAATAGTTAAGCCTGCGAACTAAATTGGTCTATATTCCGAGGCATAAGCAATTGCATTGAATAAGTAAAGTTTAATTGTCATGCACTCACAAAAAAAATCTCTCATCTCTTTAGTGATTATGTCTTCATCTGTTCAGAAATCAAAGGCCCTAATGACATGACACAGTTGCCTTATGCTTTTCTTCCTGTAAAATGGATGGTTCAATGTAACTATTTATCCGATACATAATTCATTTACCATGTTTAATTCATTCACAGCTGCTATCCCTTAGGGTGGTTGGGAACACCAGTTCACCGACGACGCACCGAATTGTTTTTATTTACAATACAAGTACATTAACAAGTTGAGTTATTTTTTTTTTGTTAATTTCTCTCTTAATCACTCTGCTTTAGTTTGGGACAGAGCGCAATAGTATGATCAATCCAATTTGTTGCGTGCTGACTCAGCAACCACCTGAGTCGTTTCAGTAAAATCCATCCAAGAGTAGAATTATAGAAGGAACCTTGTTGAGGAATCTCACTAGAAGTGAGATTCATCAACAATCAAGCTGCACGTGCAAAGGAACCTTTAACTTTTGGAAAGATTACACACCGGAGTCACTTTTATGCGGGCTGATTCCAAATTCACAAACTAGACTCTGGATTTCGATTCATGTTTGAGAATTGACCAATAAGACCTCTGGGTGTATAAAAAATAAATAACTGGAATTTATGTAATACGCTCAAACTCTTGTATCTTTCTCAATGAATAATTTTATTTCATACATTTTAAATGTATGTACCGTAAAATTCATATGGCGCATTATACACATCGAGCCTTCTGCTTTATGAGATGTTTATCTCTGTTCAGGGAACGCGATCTTGTTACAACCGTTTGGTGGATCATTATGTTCGATGTAGAAATACCCTGTTCAGTATAAATTTAATTCGCCTGCTGCTGTGCTTTGAAACCCGCTTGAAATCTAGGTATTGTTTAATTCGATAATACAAATTTTCCTCCTATTCGTTTGCATCTCTCACGAGCTTCTTCAATTTCATTCCTAGATGGTTTCATGAAGTTAGAAAGGTAATTGTTTGAAAAATGCATTTCTTTAATTTCATCCTATACATATTTTTGTTAGAATATTAATTGGACGGTTACGTTAACCCACCCAATTAGGTATAACAATGGATTCTGAAAAGGTTTGCGTTCCTTGAAATTCTGGTAAACAATTGATATGATCAAACGCATGGTTTCTCTAGAACACTGTATCTTCTCCAGCCGCCTTCTTCTTTTAATGACTAAAATTAAACCCTGATCATTAATTATGCAGAAGTGATCCGCTTTGGCAATCATGAATCCCATGTTTCAATCATTTAATCATGTGTGTAATCTCCCGGCAGTAAACTAATCTCTGACCTCAATGGAATGGAATCAGAGTTAGTGGGGCTAGCTTGCCTGATCTCCAGCCTCCATCTGTTGTTATTACACCTCTGACTGATGCCAGGTAATCATTGTTGCCGACCTAAGTCCTGAATTATCTTAACGCAGTACGAATGAGTGAAATAATCCTTGATAAGTGTAAGCTTGAGGATCGTAGTTGCTTGCAGTACACAATTTTAGAAACTTCCAATTACAGTAATTGCACCGAGGCAGAACGAAGATCAAGGTACAAGGGCATGGGAGGCCAGCGCTTAGTGCAGTTTAGATCAAGGTTCAAGGGCGTGTGAGGCTAGCGCTTAGTGCAGTTTAGATCAAGGTTGAAGGGCGTGTGAGGCTAGCGCTTAGTGCAGTTTAGATCAAGGTTCAAGGGCATGGGAGGCCAGCGCTTAGTGCAGTTTAGATCAAGGTTGAAGGGCGTGTGAGGCTAGCGCTTAGTGCAGTTTAGATCAAGGTTCGAGGGCATGTGAGGCTAGCGCTTAGTGCAGTTTAGATCAAGGTTCGAGGGCATGTGAGGCTAGCGCTTAGTGCAGTTTAGATCAAGGTTCGAGGGCATGTGAGGCTAGCGCTTAGTGCAGTTTGTTCATATCTTGTATTCGAATGAAAATGTACGGACTCCGGAATTATACTGCGAAAATGTTAATAAGACTTCCGATGAATAATTGAGTCACTTTCTCCAGAGCTTTCGGAGTTCCTAAGCCACATTTTCAGAACCCCGTTGAGAAGGATTTGTGAATAAATCGAAACAACGTTAGCAAGTGAGACAAGTTTTTTGTTGTTCAGCACAAAAACGTGTGAAATGTTGATGAATGAAACAATATGGGTTCAACACAGAATGAAACGAACAAGCAAGTCGAAACAACACCAGGACAATACCCCTTTCATGCTATTTCTATGTATTCTGTTTGAAAGATTCATCAATCTACGACGTGATATCTGTTTGATTGCGTGAAATACATTGCTTAAAGGGTAAAGACACGTGTGTTTGAAACGGAAAACAAGAATTGAATGTACTGGAATACATGGTGGCTGGTAATCCTTAGAACATTATATAAGACATACACCTAAACCGAATTAGGCACATCGCGAAAATTCCTGCGGTTACTAGAGCTGAACATTGTGTGAATAAAATGATTGTGTCGTATTTTCTTTTGGAATATATTTTGAGCATATGTTGTTAGTTCGTCAGCATTTGGTATGTCAACAAAAATGCTATATTTTTGTGAACTAGAAAACGGTGTAGTAACTGAAATTACCTCTTAAGAACGAAATAACGATACAGGTATTTAATTGAAGATTTTGGAACTAGAGAACAATATAGTTCAAAAAATGAACTTTTTAGAACAAGAGAACGATTTAGTTACGAAATTTTGATCTTGAGACTAAGAGAACGGTACAGTTACTGTTTTTTTATGTATGAGAATGCTAGAGTTACTAAATTCATATATTTAGAACATGAAAATGACATAGTTACTGAATTGAACTTTTTAGTGCAAGAGAACGGTGCCGGTACAAGAAAAGCTTAAATGCAATCTTAACAGGAAATATGGCAGATAAAGGTTGATTCGGAATAAGACAGACGTTCAAGGAAAGGCGTCTCGTTGTCAGTACAGCCAGGGACCGCCGCTTGGACACCAAGCTTATTAACAGTTAACGTCACCACTTTAGATATTGACTGAACTACCATCTCGAAACAACTCCTCTCTACGCAGTGTCAGCCTTCATCGGTCGATGACTACGAACCATCCTCCTCTAACGCTGACCCCGCAAGGTTTAGAGGCCAAAAAGTGCTACCGAATCACTTATTGAACAACGATTTGCTTGTAGAAAAAGTGTCTCTGCAGTTCACAAACAAAACATCGCAGGAGTGTTTGTTATGAAAGGTAACGATACGAGAAGATACATGGAGCGCAATGATAATATGCAGGAAGACACTAGGAATACAATGTTAATATGCAGGAAGACACTAGGAATACAATGTTAATATGCAGGAAGACACTAGGAATACAATGTTAATATGCAGGAAGACACTAGGAATACAATGATAATATGTAGGCTGACACCAGTAGAAGTGAACGAAACCAATGATAGGAACCGACCGTTTGACTGTTTTAAAGTTGGTTCAAATGGGTTTGTCGTCGACATAGGGGCAGTAAATATGTCCATCTAGAAGTCGTCTTCTGGGAACAAAAATTCTGTGATAAACGGAGGCAGACTAGAAACAACGGTTACAGAACATGGTGGGGGAAATAATTCCGGTCAAGGCGAAGCTACATTTTCCATGTGAAAAAGAACAACTTCAAAGTGTAAAGTCTCAAAAAGAAAACGATTTGTAAACTGCACTCGCGCATTATGTTACTTCTACGAGAGTAACAGAAGATAATTCATGAAACATTCAGATAAATGATTGGCAACGTTTTTTCTTGTTATTCGGCACGCATAAAAAAAAAATTGTTTGAGTCACTTTGTAGGTGTAAATAGTTTATTGGCATACACAATGATGTTAAGAAACTGAACAGATACTGAAATAAGTCCATTGCAGGACACGTGGCTGTTCAGGAATGACTTGAACAAGAGACATGGCTCCAGTCCCATGGAGAACGTATCATTCATTGTCTTGATCGGATTAGTTTCTCCACTATGTACTGATGATGACCCTTGCATTGACACATTAACTGCTTCTATGATGCAGTTTCTTAAAAGATGGCTGCATTTTTTTTTTTTTTTTTGCGGAAATCAGGGGATGTTTTTCATGATGACGATCGTATGGGATTGTTTAGTACGGCCAGATTTTGAAAGATGGTTGGCAAAAATATATCAGTACAATGATGATAAGATATTCCGTCTATCTCTGTAAGGTTACGGAATATGAGTATGTAATATGCAATCAATCACAATGCAGAATAACTTCTGGATTAAAATGAAATGTTTAGTAAGCGCCATCGGATCTGGCGACAGCAAACTTGAAAGAAGACGACTTAGAGGTTCGTTAATGGAAACCTCCAATTATTCAAATAGTTTTGCTAGATCTAGCCCTGAGGGCCTCTTTGACCGAGATTAAAACCCAAGGAAATTAAACAACTGGCATAAAATGCAGCTAAAACCGTTCGGAACATCAGTGACCGAGATATTCCTGATAAATTCCGGGAAAGATGGCCATTTATGCACTTCCCGTTTACTTGATCTAAGAGGAGGTAGCTTGTAAGGATTCCTTGTTAGTAGAAAATGCTTCATAGAGATTTTTAACTACGATTATAGCATTTAATGTAATAGGCAGTAGATGAGAAAAGTAGAAAGATGCGTGAATTACCAACAATATATTAACCAACAACATGTTGGTTAGTGTTTACATTTGCAAGGGAATCCACGTGACTGTTGGTTCACTTGCCATTTCCTGCAGAACTATCATTGCGTTCACTCAGTGCAGTGGTTAGTGAGAAAATAGTGACTTGATACAATAACAGTCACTCAATGTATGGACTGGCAGGTCAGATACACTAAAAAAAAACTGTTTCGTGTTGAATGTCTTTCGATCAGTTAACCACCCTGCCTTAAGAATTGCTGCAGATACATGCAACAGTTGATTGAGATAAAATACATTCAAGCTCTACTCCAAAACTAAAATTGCAGTACAACTAGCCCAGCCTAGATGAGGTGCCGGATGCCGAAGGCCCCAGCGGAGGTTGTTGCCACCTTGGCGGCAATAGTCCTAACATCACATATTCTCAGTAAGGGGGTGGCTTAGTCTCCCAATTTTTGTCGAGGCTAATTTTAAGATGTTTATGTTATTAGTGCTAACCACACATGTGGAAAAGATTCAAATTTCAATATCTTGATTAGAAAGAAGATCTCGGTCACTGATGTTCTGAAAGGTTTTAGCTGCATTTTATGCCAATTATTCATTTTCCTTGTGTTATAATTTCGATCAAAGAGGCCCTCAGGGCTGGATCTAGCAAAACCATTTTGATATTTGAAGGTTTCCATTACCGAACCTCTAAGTCGTCTTCTTTCAAGTGAAATCAGTTTAGGTTCGTCGAGTGTTTGCTGATATGTCTTATTTCTGAGTTCCGGAATCAATTTTGTTGCTCGGTGCTGAACACGTCCCATTTTGTTAATATCCTCTCTTAGGTGAGGGCACCAAAATTGTACTGCATAATCCATTTGATGCCTGACCAGTGAAGTTTGTATTGGTAGCACGATTTCCCTGTCTCTGGATACGTAGCCAAGGACTTTATTGCCTTTCTTGTAGCCCGCTTCCACTTGCGTTTTTCCACTTGAGATTTTTGATGATTAATATCCCAAAGCCTCGTCATATGCTGGCCTATAATCACGTAAGCATAATTTCGATTTTGTGAGTCAATGGGCATGACAGTGAATTTTTTCAAAATCAAAGTTTATTTGCCACTAATCAGGCCAGTTTCTAGTTTATCAAGATACCTTTGTATAGTTATGCGATCTTGCTTACAGTCCGCTTTGTTGCAGAGTTCAGTGTCGTCACCAAATTTTGATAACTTAGTAACGATGTCGGTGTCGAAGTTATTTAAAGAGATTATAAAGAGAAGGGACTCCGGAACACTGCACTGTGGTACTCCTGATGTTACCGCAACCCGATAACTTTTTCTTAGCCTACACAGACTGGTTGCTTGCGGTCGGTGTGCCAATTTCGGAGCCTTCCGGTCACGTTTCCAGTTATGCCTAGTGCCCCCACTTTTTTCAGTAGGCGTTCAGGAGGGACCTTAAGAAACGCTTTATGAAAGTCAGGATAAATAAGTCCAACAGCTTTAGTTTCATCATATATCTTAGTGACCTTGTTGGTAACATCCAGCTGATTGAGCAGGCAGCTAAGTTTAGGTCTGAAGCCATGTTGGGTTTCCTTGATGAGGTACTCCCTGTCGATGTAACAAGTTATACCTCTCAAGGTGTCATGGTTGTGATTTGATGTAATTATTAAGTCTATCAGAGAGCAGCTTGCGATAAATGAAATTGTGTAATGTAAAGATTTCATTGCTAGACCAGGCCTGCATCTGAGATAACCGAGTCTGATGAGGCGCTGCATGGGCGAAATTCTGTGAAAACAAGAAATGACTCCCTGTGCATAGTGACAAAAAAAATACGGTCACGTAATGCTTCGGGAGACGCGATGGGATAGTGGAACGTTTATGAATGTAGTCTGCGTGCAATATCTTTATTAAAAAACTAAACAAACGAAAAACCAAGTTCTGGTATGGGCAGAAGCATTTGTAGTCACTAGATGGCTCTGCTTCTCCTTGCATGTGTGGTGAGATGGACGAGTGTAATGCTGATGAAGTATTGCGCGATCATTTTACTGATTTAATGAACAAGCAACGCAACGACGCTAATTCCATTATTGTCAAAGAGGCTCTCAATCGAGAAAACGTTGGTTATATTGTTGATTTGAAGTAAATTCAAATTAAGCACGTTATTATGAATTTATATCGATTATCTATTAAATATTTAAGAGGTATTCGAACAATCACTAATTCGTTCCTTCCATTGAAATATCTTCTATCTTGTTGAAATGGAATAGCATGAGGTATGGTACCGTAAAGTACATCAGGCAAAAGAATTAGATATTGCTATCGAAATGTGTATGAAAAGAACAACCAACAACATGCCTGTAAGTCGGCTAGTCATAGCAGTCTTCACTACCGCTTAGTGGATTTTTTTTCAATGAGAGGTGAGCAGTAGATGCGAGTTTTCTCCTCTCGGAGTCCCTTGATTCCTGATAATTCTCGGAAAAGCGGGCCATTCCCGTCCTCGCAGTGTCCCCTGATTCTTGATAATTGCCCGGAATGCGGGCTATTCCTGCCCTCTCGGAATCTCCTGATTCCTGATCATTCCGGAAAAGCGGACCATTCCCGTCCTCTCGGAGTCCCCTGATTCCTGATAATTCCGGAAAAGTGGACCATCCCCGTCCTCTTGGAGTCCCCTGATTCCTGATCATTCCCGGGAAAGATGGCTATTTATGCACTTGCCGTTTACTTGATCTAAGAGGAGGTAGCTTGGAAGTATTCCTTGTTCGTAGAAAAATGCTTCATAGAGGATTTTAACTGTGCAAATATAGCATTTAATGTGATAGGCAGTAGATAAGAAAAGTAGAAGGATGCGTGGATGAGTAATAGCTTCAAATCTGTGTTTTTATGAGAACAGTGGTTTGTATGCACTTAATTCGGCGATTATTTTCAATCAACGTTAATGATCATGCTGATTAAATCCGTAATCGTACTATACTATTCAGAATTTACTTAACTATTTATGACCATGATGCGTGAGTGCGCTCCCATCTTTAGATTCACCTGCTATTCAAAATTCTAAATCAGCTCAGTAGTTGCATACATTTTGTCAGTTTCACGGCAACTCGAGAAAAAATGCGAAATTTGTGGTAAATCTGTGTGGTTTTGTTTTGAAAGTATACAACTTTAAATTTTAAGAATTTGATTCCTTAGATTAATGAATATAAAAACTTATCCGATGGGTAGTCTTTGAAGAAAATTCCTCCACCTATTAGCCAAGTTGTTTTAACACGAAATTTCACTGATATAACAAAAAATGTACAATTCTTTACTTGAGTAGCCGTGATGTTATGAAACCACGCTATCACAACACAATATTTTTTTATACTCATGAGCCTGTAAATTTAAATTCATTGTTCGGTGGCTTATGAAACATGGCCTAATTTCTCAATACATGTTATGGCTTTAATTGTTTTTGTCCTGACGCATATACGGAAAATTTGAAGAAAGTAATGTAAAAAGTATTTGTGCAAGAATTTTGTTCGTCTAAGTCGAGCCCGAGTTGAAATCACCGATTGCTCTGTTGTTACGAGTAGTTTTTACATTTTTTGGAACACTCTGAAAAAGCATAACAACAAGGACCACGAGTTTAAAATCCCTTGGTGAGCTAGACACGTCTTCAATACCCCTTGGAAAAGATCATTATGCTAACGTATAAATTTCATATTAGCAAACATTTCAATGACATTCTTCTCGGCCCAACATGCGCATTCCACCTTCTCCCTCTCATCTCACCTGTCTTCAGTGTCGCGTCTCTCAATCTTCCGCTCTCTCTTTCCATCTTCCAGTCCGGTGCATTCCTGTCACCTACACTCAGCTCTGTAGGCGCCCTCTATCTCCCAGCCCTGTACCGTCTTGTCACCCACGCCCAGCCCTGCTTGTACCCGCTCACCTTCTCCCCACCACCAGCTTCATAGCGGCATCATTGTCCGTCCCTCACAGAAGAGGATTTTGTTCAGGGTGAGCCTGCAAATTGCGGCCGAGTCACGATGAGTGGCTCTGTTAGGCCCCCTTCTATGCCTTCACATAAGCCCACTACCCTCCTCCCTTTCTATCTTTCTGGACACAGCTTGAAGGATTCGTCGGCTGGTCAAAGCTTTGATCACGAGGAAAGGAATACATTGAGTGGACGGCTGCCGGTGGCTTATTGTTGCCTGTTGCAAAATCGCATCCTGAAACGAAAAGGAGTAGACGCACAAATAATGTTAACAGGTCTGCAACATTTTGTGTTGCGTTTATGTTGGTGAAAAATTGTTTACATAAAGGGTCGATAAAAATATTGAGCATGCATACAAGGCTGGATAATTCCATATGACTTTTGCATGGCATTTGGTAGAGTATTGTCAGTGCAATATTTGGCTGCATTGGTTGGCATGATAATGTTTGGTTTTCAACGAGAATAATCAATAACTATTAAGAAAGCAGCAAGGGGGAATGCCTGTGGTGTGGTCGCATAATATGATCTCGTACACACATAATTGTCTCCAATATATTTATTCAAACAACTTGTAGAATAATATACGAATTTTATCGAGTATGAAATGATCTCCTAATAATAGTCCAACACGACTGTTTATTGGCTGGTAAACAAATAACACGGGCTAGCACTTAATTATTGATTTATACAATTATCTATACAATTGTTAATGATTATTGTACAATGATTTTTTATAATTATTAATACAAGTATTAAATGAGAGGGATGGGAAGGAAAGGAGCTTTATACATCAATAAGCATACTTATTGGTCCATCGAGTTAGTAGAACGAAAGATGAAATTGCATAGAGGATAAGAGGATTGGATGAGAGCGAGAGGATGATTGGATGAGAGCGAGAGGATGATTGGATGAGAGCGAGGGGATGATTGGATAAGAGCGAGAGGATGATTGGATGAGATCGAGAGGATGATTGGATGTGAGCGAGAGAATGATTGGATGAGAGCGAGGGGATGATTGGATGAGAGCGAGAGGATGATTGGATGAGAGCAAGGGGATGATTGGATGAGAGCGAGAGGATGATTGGATGAGAGCGAGAGGATGATGGGATGAGAGCGAGAGGATGATTGGATGAGAGCGAGAGGATGATTAGATGAGAGCGAGAGGTTGATTGGATGAGAGCGAATGGTTGATCGGATGAGAGCAAGAGGATGATTGGATAAGAGCGAGAGGATGAATGGATGAGAGCGAGAGGTTGATTGGATGAGAGCGAGAGGATGATTGGATGAGAGCAAGAGGACGATTGGATGAGAGCGAGGGGATGATTGGATGAGAGCGAGAGGATGATTGGATGAGAGCGAGGGGATGATTGGATGACAGCGAGAGAATGATTGGATGAAAGCAAGAGGATGATTGGATGAGAGCTAGAGGATGATTGGATGAGAGCGAGGGGATGATTGGATGAGAGCGAGAGGTTGATTGGATGAGAGCGAGAGGATGATTGGATAAGAGCGAGAGGATGATTGGATGAGAGCGAGAGGATGATTGGATGAGATCGAGAGGTTGATTGGATGAGAGCGAGGGGATGATTGGATGAGAGCGAGAGGAAGATTGAATGAGAGCGAGAGGATGATTAGATGA
>SDVV010038724.1:0-10702 GCA_016164225.1 Gammarus roeselii | reverse complement strand
GCAGTTGGTTTAGCAATTCGGTCATTAGAGCTTCAGAGAGGTCATGACTTCTTGATGAGTAGATAGATACCACTGTTATTGGCCTTGAGATGCATATCCTTACATCGATAGCTTCGAGTTCTGTCCTCAGGGGAAGACGAAGGTGAGGTACACTTTGGTGAATCATTAGTGCCACTCCGCCGTGAGCAGTCACGTTGGTGTGGCCTTCGCGGCGGTGTACGATATATTGGGGGATTCGGAGGGTGGCGGTCTCTCGGAGTTTAATCTCCTGGAGGCCAATCACTAAAGGTTTATGGGTGGCGATAAGGGATAGTAATTCATCTTTCTTGTTTCAGAGTCCCTGGCAGTTCCACTGGAGTATTTTGGTGGTCATTGTGAAGGCTGTTCGCACTCTGACCTTTATGATCTTGAGTGGTCGCGTGGTTTGCTGGAGCTTTAGTGGTGCGCGTGTTCTGGGGTTTGCCCACGGGTTTCGGGTTGGAAGTGTTCACGGGAGTGTCTGCCTTCGGTGGAAGGTGGTTTGCTGTGGTTGCTGCGATCACGGCTGCGAATGCTCTTGTGGGAAGACGAGGGTGTGTGCTCTCTGTGATTGCTTCGTGAGCGAGTACGCTCTTCTTCTGTGATAGTCTTTTTCGTCTGAGTGGATGATTGTGTGGAGTGAGAGGTATTTGGGCTAGGTAATATGTCTGGTTGTGCGGAGGTCTCGCGTATGAGCTCTGCTAGATAAGAGCTGTCAGCCAGGCCGTGATCGTTCTCGCTGATAGTGTGTTTGTGAGTCAGGTTTGTTAACGGGGGATCTTGTCCCTCGCAATGGTTTTCCACGAATGGGGCCACATTAGAGGCAGGTGGAGGTAGTTCGGAGATTTGGTCTCGGCGGGTCGTTATTTGTGTGTTGTTACTGATCTTCTTGCTCAGTGGTGCCTGGATATCGGAGGTTTACTCATCCCTTTGTCTTTTTGTTTTCGTAGTAGCGAGCCTTGCTGTGTAGTCAACTGCGGGAGATGCATCCATCTCGTTGTCCTCCAGGTCTTTGCGTTAATCATTTTTAGATCCGTGCGTCTCTGGTGCGGAGCCGGTCTCAGGGCTGGGTGAGGAAGCACTGCAGCTAGATAGGAGTGTTGGAGTCTTGTTACGCTGTTGTTTTGATGTGTGAATATCGTTGGGGGAGCTTGGTTGGCTTGTCGATTTTACCGCTTTGGCGTAATTGAAACGGTTTGGGTTTTAGTCTTTCCAGATTTGGATAGCTTGCTTCCGTGTAACTCTGCGTTCATTCTGTGTGATTGTTATCTATTTTTGGTCCATATGTACTGGGCAGTCGCGGTCGCCTGCCTCGTGAATGCATGAACAGTGGTAGCATTTAGGTTGGCGGACTGTGCAGTCTTTTCTGTCGTGCTCGACAGCGCATTTCTTGCAACGTTGGGGTGTGTGTGGCTGACAGTATGCGTTGACGTGGCCGTATTTTAGGCATTTTTTGCACATTGGGGGCCATGTTGCTGCGGGGTAGGTTTTAGTTCTTCCTTGTTCACCCGGGATTACTATGAATTCTGGTGCGTCGTGTCCCGGAAAGGTAATTTGGTATGCAGTAGAATTTGCGTTACGTGGTTTTATCCATGTTGCTTGACGAACGTCGGCAACTCCGTAGTCTTCAGCTAGACCTTCAGCGAAAGCACTAAGGTCTGTTGTAGGCGTGTAACGGGAGGTGTATATAATCCGTTTGGTATCGTTGAAGGACGGATGCGTTTCAACTTTAACTTTAAATTTATCGATCTGAGTAATCTTTTGTTATGCGTTACTTTGCTCACGTTCTGTGACGTAGGCCAGGTATTTCCTCCCCTGTCGTTGTATTTCTTTCGGTTATCCTCCTAGTTGCTCGATGAGCAACTTCATCATTACAAATGGGTTGGCTGAAAAAGAAACTTTGCTTGCACCACTTTCTTTGAACGTTATGAGGAAGTGGGTGGGAAACTGTGCCGATCTTCTCTCCCTGGAAGGAGGGTCATTTTGGGAAGAGCGCATCGAGACTACTGCCTCTAGTCGCCCGACCCCGTGATCTATCTGTTATTGGAGGATCGCTCTCTCCCTTTCCTCCTCTGGGCAGTCTCTGTGTCCGGTGGGGTGTCCGTCTGTTTTACAATAAAAGCAGTGCTGTTCTTTGGATTGGCATGACTGGGGGTCTTCCAGTTTGTCATGGTCGTCCTGGGAGCAGTATGAGCATCTGTGCTTACCGTTACAGTTTCCTCTAGTGTGTCCGTATTTCTGGCATTTATAACATCGCATTGGACGTCTCTCAAATGGTGTAACCCTGGTTTTGGTGGCGCAGAAAGGAATGTCCAGATATTTTGGTGGAGTGGGGCAGTTGAATTTAGTTTCAGGGATGTGGTAGTCGTTCTTCTTGGTGTGATCTTCGGTGCAACTTTTGCTTCGACAACGCAGTCCTCGTATTGGACGAGTCCAGTGATGTACTCTTCGATTTACTCCTTCGGGATATCCTCAACGTAGATCAGACCTGAACTTGTAGAGAAAGTCGAGTGTGGCTCTATTTTGCATGGCTTTCCACAGAGTCTGTTTCTGGAGAGAATTGTGTCACTTTGAAGTTTTGCGTCTACTCTGATTGCAAAGCATTCGTCGCCGCTGGTGGCGATGCTCACGACTGGGCGGCCAGTGAAAGAGCCTAGCTCTTTCCACAGAGTGTATGGGCAAATATCCGGTCTGTCGTTGGCGTCGAACTTGATCCTTAGGTGTTCTGGAAAGGTAGGACTATTATTGAACAAGTTGTGTTCATTGAATGGCGTGTATTGCCTCCTCCTTGCGGTTCTTGGAGCTCGGTTGGGATTTTGGTGAGGTGAGAGTTGTCGAAGTTGTCGTAGTTGTAGAGATGGAGGTACTTGCATAAGTTACTGGTTCTTTAGTTGGTTTGTCTTTTATTAGTTCGTGGATATGGAGGAAAATGGTCTTGACCCTCCCTCCAATTGTGCTTGGTTCTGCGGCGAAGACTTCTGCTTTCTGTTGAGAGAGGCCGGTCGCTTGGCTCAGCAGATTCAGTATTTCCTGGATGTTCGTGGTCAATTCATCGATGCGGCAGTCCCTTCGGTCGTTGTCCGCCGGGGTGGTGCTGGTCATCTTGGCGAGGCTGATGTTCTTGGCAGATGGAATCTTGGTATTTGATGTTCTGGAGGGGATGCTGGTCCCTCCCAAATGGAGTTCCTTCCGACTCCCCATCGGCCCCCTGGTTTGCGCCAGGGGCCTAGGGGGCTCACTCTTGCAAACCTATTAGCTGGCTATAGCGAGTTTACTTCTAACGTTACACGACCTCAAATGTTTAGTCAAAGCAAACGTGCGGTTTTAGGTCCCAGCACAAACTAGGGACCAATCTGTGCTATATCGGGGATTCTCAGTTATTATGTGGCACGGGAGCGTTAAGACACAAATTCCTCCTCAGAAGGGTTCCAAAGGGTCTCATGGGTGTCCCAGAAGGCCCCGGAACGGTCCAAGTGAGTCCCGTCAAATCCTCCTGGTCTTCCAAGTTCCCGGATTCCCGAAACCCAGATTCCCCCTAGTCCCGCGGATCCCATGAGTACC
The DNA here is from genome assembly GCA_016164225.1 of Gammarus roeselii. Lineage (NCBI taxonomy): Eukaryota > Metazoa > Arthropoda > Malacostraca > Amphipoda > Gammaridae > Gammarus > Gammarus roeselii. Next base: position 7,123 of record SDVV010038724.1, on the reverse strand, counting down.
CCCCTTCCCTGGGTCATCTTGTCTCCACCAACCTCGATATATATAATAAGAAATGCAATATTCATCAGCATGAGAAATGGAATAGTAAATTAATAGAGCCCAAGGAAGAAGAAATAACAAAATACTAAAATAAAGTGTTAATAATTTATAAAATGAACGAACATTCATCCACCCCAACTAAGGCAACAGGGGAGGTTTCAGTCAGTCGGAACGTCGTTCCAGCCCCACACTGTTGTGACTTTCCAATTCGTTTCGTTGGGAATTTCCTTTACCTCTGGATTGTGTATTTTTTCAGTTGTCAAATTTTTTTAAACACATATTACTATATGTACATGAAAATTTATTCCTAGATTACGAGTGACAGCCGAGTTCTATTTTTACGAGGAACCGACTTCTTCTTATAAACTTTGAAGTCATCTGACCCATATATACAAATAATCGATTAAAAAATCAGAGCCTGAATGCGAGGCTTCGCACGATTCCACGTAGGGCACGATTATCTATCGATTGTGATATGTTCGCACGTCTTCGTGAGCGATGTCAAACATGAACTGCAACTGTGAAATACATGAAAGCTAGTATGTCCAGGATAGGAGTTGAGGTCTGAGTTTCGTCGCTTCTGGTATGTTTGCACAACTTCGTGCGCGAGGTAAATTAGAAACGAGACTTAATATACAAGCAGGTTAGTGCGTTCAGGGACAGAGAGGATATAACCACGGCCGGATTCAGGCGGCTTCATTTAGTCCTGTATGTTATTAAACAGCTTTTTTTTCCCGCAGGTCGTTTCAGTGAGTGCGCTTTGTAGTTTGCAGGAGGGGGGGAGCCCAAGAATTTGATTTGTTTTAGGCCTCATTTGCACCGGAGCCTCAACGTGAGTCATAACCGGCTTCCTCGTAGGGCTTGACGATTATAATTTGTATTTGTTTCTATGTTCCACCGGAGTCCCAACGTAAAGTTAATGCAGACCCCCCCCGTAGTGCGGTCAGAGCTTGACGATCATGGATTCCAGTAGGCTCTCACACCTCGGCATTCGAGAAAAACAACGTTGTCAAAGTTAAAACATTTTGAAAATTTCAGTCGTTTCAGACGCACGCAGCTGCGCACAAGAAAAATGTTTAAACGTAAGTGATCTGCGCTTTCAATCATTTAAAACTCCACGAGTAATATGTATGCACGCCAGTGCGCACAGGTAGCATCTTCAAGATTAATACAAAGCATACGGCTACACGGACAAAGAAAGCTTCGACAGCAACGCGACACAATATTCACGGCTACGCGGTCTAGTTTATTTTATATTCAGGTAAGATAATGACTCAGACGAAATTAATCCCCGCCTCCAACCCTTCAGAACCCCAAGAGTAATATGCCCGCACGCCAGTGTGCACAGATAGAATAGTCGAAATTGCTACAGTGTCTACGGCTTCACGGATCAGATCAACTTCAACCGCAACGCATCACATGAATTTTAGTTACGCGGTAAATGTCAACAACAGACATTACATATAGCACGCACACGCGCGAGCGAGCACGGAATAAAAAAGCACATTCACAACATTACAAACAGGAACTCTCGCATAAGTACACTATTATTACTGTATAAAATTATGGATCATGAAAAGGAATGAAAGGGCAGGTTCACCATGAGCTGATAAACTGCTCAGATTATTGACATCTTTCATTTTGTTTAGGGGGATAGGGGGGGGGGGGGGCAGAGGTTCCTGCGGGTCCCCTCGTCTCAGCTCATCTGGGATTGTATGGACTCATTTCGGCCAGTCTAGACTTGTCGCGCCTAACTTGACTCGTCTCGACATGTTTCGACGGATCTCGACGCACCTCGACCAGCCTCGACGCGGCTGTCCCCCTCTGCGCCAGCAATGCCGTGGACTGTAATAACTAATTTCTCTACACAAGCACTCCACATTTATATATTCCCCTGTATACGGGTCTTACAGCGTTTGGGAGAGGGAAGCAGAGGTTCCAGGACTCATAAGAGCCTCAAGAGGGTTCCACAGTTTCTCAAAAGGGTCCCAAATTTTGTTATTTGTTATTTACTTCCATGTTCCACCGGAGTCACAACGCGAAAGGGTCCCAAAGGGTTTCAAGGGTGTCCAAAAGAGCCCAGAAGGGTCCAAGTGGGTCCCTCCAATTCCTCCTGGTCTTCCAAGTCCCCTGACACCCCGAGCCCCTCCGCCCCCGAGTTCCGAAGGTCCCACGAGTACCCCCCTACCCTGTGTGACCTTGCCTCAACCAACCTCGATATATAAAATACCCAATTCAAAATTTAGCACCATGAAAAAAGGGTAGAATAAACTAATGAAGCCCATGAAAGAAGAAATACTAAAATACTAAAACAAAGTGGTAATGATCTATAAAATGGATAATTATCCATCCACCCCAAGGGAGCTAGAGAAGACTCATCGGGCTGTTACGAGTGCAATGCAATTCATATGTATGGGGCTTACGCTTATTGCCACCAGGTGGCAACAGGGGAATGGTGGCGGGTCCGGTTCCATTTCTACATCCATTCTGTTGTTGTGAGTTATCCACCTGTGTCCTGTGCACAAACGGTTGATGAACACTGTCTTTTTTGTCGGTGAACTTTGTTTCCCATTCTCCGACTAAGGGTTTGACCGAAATCATTTCTTGTCCACTCTGTTGCTACATTTCATGCCATCGGGATGTTATATGGGAGTTGACGATTGTTCATGGTGCAAGCAAGAGAGTCCAGTCCGTAAGTTCGTTTAGTCATTCCCGCGTGCTCGGGGATCCAGAAGAATTCCACTGCCTGACCCGTCTTGGTCATCACAAAGAGATCGTTCTGCATTTTACGTAGAACTGGATGTTCATAGTGCAGTGTTTTAAGCTGGGTGAGGACACTCAGACTGTTCGAGAATACGACGTATTTGGGGAAGCGAGGTGTTTCTGCAATAGAGACGGCTAGTTAGAGTGCGCGAAGCTCCGCAGAGAATACGGAGGTCTTTTGTGGGAGGGTGGCCAAGAGTGGGGTGTCCCCGCACACAGCGGCGGCTCCCACTCAGTTCGCAGTTTTGTAGCTGTCGGTGTATATGTGGCAATGCTCTAAATATTCTTCTCGAGTAGTCTTAGATATTCCTGCCGGTACGCGTTGGCTGGAGTAGTTGCTTTAGGGTACATTTGCAGGTCTAGGTTGACCGGTGGTGGGTTGATCATTCATGTTGGTGTCAATTTGAAGGATTCGGTAGGAAAATTGAGGCTTAATAGCTATACGAATGATGTTTACCGAGGTCAGAAGGTTGTCCACACGTAGGAAAAACGGTGGGCATATATTCTTTTTAGCCGCAAAAGGCGCCTCTCGGATATGTTGGTGATGTGGCTGATTGCTTGGTTGTTGATTAGACTTCTAGTCTTAAAATAATATTGATTTGAAAGTTTGTCTCGCCGGAGCGGAAGTGGAAGTTCGTAACTAGCACGTTAAGAGATTCGATTGGGGTGGAGAGAAACGCGCCGGTTGTGATACGCAAAGCATTGTTGCGATGGTCGCGAGAGGGTCGCACGTAGTTTAGGCTGCAGATCCGTTGACAACTGCTTTGTAGTCCATGCGCGATAGTAGTATTTCTCTGAACAGCGTCAATCCGGTGTCCATGTCGGCACCGAACTTCAGGGATGATGTCACCGATTGGATAAGTCCTACCGACCTTTCGCAGCGAGTCGTCAGGGCTGCGATGTGGGGTTGCCACGCGAGTTTAGGGTCCCACAATATACCTAAGAATTTGATAGATTCTTCGTTTACTAGAGGTGTGTTGTGCAGCGTTAGGGCTGGTTTCAGGTGTAGACCGGGCACAAGGGTAAAGTGCATGCTTTTAGTTTTAGAGGGCGAGAATCTGAATCCGTTTAGGTAAGCCCAGTTCCCGACTAGGCTTAGGCACTTCTGGAGTTAATGTTGAATTGTTATGAAGCTGGGGTGTCTGTAGCTTATTTGTAGGTCGTCCTCGTAAAGTGATGAGAGCAATCTTCCGTCTCGGGGAAGAATGTCTGCCAACTGATCGATTTTGAGGATAAATAGATTGACACAAAGGACGCTTCCCTGTGGAACGCCCATTTCTTGCGGATATGACGGAGACTGAGTGTCCCCAACCTTGACCCGGAAGGTGCGATTTTGTAGAAATTGGTGGATGAAAAGTGGTAGCCGACCTCTCAAATCTTTGCGGTAGAGATCCTTCATGATCCCGTATGTCCACATAGTGTCTTATGCTTTTTCAACTTAGAAAAACATGGAAACCACACGTTCTCTTCGGACGAAGGCCTGTCCAATGTCCGATTCTAATCGTACGAGGTGGTCCGTTGTGGAGTGGCGCTTACGGCCACCACACTGGATGTTGTTAAGGCCTGCATTCATTTCAAAATTGTCGACTAGGCGTGAGTTTATCAATCTTTCCACAGTCTTACATAGGACGCTAGTTAGGGCAATGGGACGATAGTTGTGTGGGTCGCCGTGACTTTTTCCGGGTTTGGGTATCGGGATAATTACGGATTCTTGCCATTGGTTGGGAAAGAATGAATTTGAAAACAACGTATTGAACCCTTTTAATAGGTGCTGGAGAGCCTTGTCAGAGAAGTGTTTGATCATGTTGATGTGCACTCGGTCCGACCGGGTGAAGCTTCGCGAGTGTGGTCAATTGCATATCGTAGTTCATGGATGGAGAAAGGATTGATGGTGAATGCTTCATTTGTGGAAGTTAAGTCGATATGCTCGCTTTCTCTTAGGATCTTTTGCAGTTGGAAAGAAGCCGTATTGTTTGTTGATTGTGATAATTGGTTGAAAGTCTGAGCTAGCTAGTCGGTGATGTCCGCGAATGAAGAATAGACAGTGCCTCAGTCAGACAGTATGTGGATAGGTCGCTCGGGGCGACCTTAGATTAGTCTTATTTTCCCCCACACTTGGGAAAGAGGGGTGTTTCGATCGATTGTATTACCCAATCGGGTCCTGCTTTCTCGCTTCTTTTCCACGCTAAGTTTGCGGAACACGGAACGTGAGCGGCGGAAGGCTTCGCACATCCTGTCACGCCGATCTCTTGCCTCTTGTACCTCAGGGGACCATCAAGGTTTTGGGAAAAAGGTCGAAAGTACACATAGGGTAATGCATGCAGTAGCTGCACTTGGGAATTTTTCGTTTAGACGTATGATGTCTTGCTCTGAAATGTCTTCGGGAAGGCCCTCCAAATCGTCCCATGCGACATGTGTCGAGTATTCCTCCCAGCTGGCTTTCCGGTAGTTGAATCGAAGTTCTTGTGCGTCAGGATTGTTTGGTCAGTTAGTAATGAGCAATATGATCACTGGGTTGTGATCACCGTCATGCGTTGAAGGCAGGACTCTCCAAACGAGTTGGGGAGCTGAAGTAGGGGAACAGATTGATAAATTGAAGGCGGTTTCACTTCAGAGAGGAATCCATGTGGGTTGTCCGGGGTTGAGAAGGACCAGGTTGTGAGCGTCTATGGTGTCTGCCATTATCACTCCTCTGGGGTCTCATCTCACGCATCCCCACACTTCGTGGTAGCTGTTGAAGTCTCCAAGGAGGAGTACGGGATGATGCAGTTGGTTAAGCAGATCGGTTATTAGTGCCTCGGTGAGGTCGTGTTTTCGTGAAGAATAGATAGATACAACTGTAATAGGTCTTGAGATACATATCTTTACTGCGACAGCTTGGAGTTCTGTTCTCAGAGGGAGGAGGTGGTGAGGTATGCTTTGATGGATCATAAGTGCCACTTTGCCGTGTGCAGTCACATTACTGTAACCTCCGCGACGGTGCATGATATATTAAGGGATAGAGAAGGTGACTGTCACGGGGTTTGATCTCCAGGAGGCCCACCACCAAAGGTTTATGGGTGGAGATTAGCGATAGTAATTAATCTTTCATGGTTTTAAGTCCCTGGCAATTCCACTGAAGTATTGTGTTGTTGGTTCCTTTCAGATTAGTTTCATGCTCAGATTTTGATGGTCTGGAGCGGTCGCGTGGCTTGCAGGAACTTCCGTGGTGTTCTTGTCTACGAGGCGCAGGTATCCTAGATCGAGAGCGTTTGCATGAGCGTTCGCTTTCTGTAGAACATGATCCTCTTCCTTCTACAAGAGCGAGTGCTCTTGTAGGAGGAGGATGAGGGAGTACGATCTTTGTGTTAGCTTCTCGAGCGAACGCGTTTCTTTTCTATTGAGGGTTTTGTGAACATTAAGATGGGCTGAGTATTATTATTATAATTTGCTTTCATGTTCCACCGGAGTCCCAACGCGAAGTTAATGCGGACTCCCCCGTAGGGCAATTGATGAGCGGCAGAGTAGGTTCACAATAGTAACAGAGTAGGTTCACAATAGTAACAGAGTAGGTTCACAATAGTACCAGAGTCGGTTCATAATATTTATTTATCATTTGCTTCAATGTTACACCGGAGTCCCAACGCGAAGTTAATGCAGACTCTCCCGTAGGGCGGTCGAGGAGTCGTGAATTAGATGATGCGTAGATTAAGAGTTTAAGAGCAGTTTAAACGCAGTCGCAGCAGGTTTAAACGTAGCTGGAGATTGTCTAAAAGAGTATCTAAGTAGCAAAGTAACACAATAAATTTGACACAGGCACCAAGCAAATTTGGTGCGGCTACAAATAAAGTTTAACATAAAGAAATTTGACAATTTTAAAAGGGTAATTTTAGCGCAGATACAGAGTAGGCCTAGTACATACAAATCGTAGTAAATAACGGATATATAGGGATTATTATAAAGAAAAATATGAGGAGCAGGTTGATTGCAGTCTTGTGTAGCGGAGTAGTAGCGGAGTGGTAGCGGCTCCCTCCATTCTCCGCCGGAGCTCCAACGTGTAGTCACAGAGGGCTTCTTTCTTGTGGCACGACGGTCCGGTGATTTTGCACAGCTTTGTGCATGAAGTCAAAGTAGGAATTTTCAATTGGTGCGCAGGGAGGACAGAGAGTTCGGGATCGGAGATGATTCAGATCTAGCGACTTCTACACTATCTCGTATAGGCCTGTGTGTTTTCCAAAAGCGATCAGTTTTTTGCGGTGTTCAGTTTCCGTGAGCAGGCGTTGTAGGCTGTACGGGGGGTTCAAGAAGGCGCGTTGGGCTGCTGCGAGTGCATCGCAATCTA
>SDVV010038723.1:0-10702 GCA_016164225.1 Gammarus roeselii | reverse complement strand
GTGAGGACTGTTGTGATGGTCTGTGTAACAGTGAGGACTGTTGTGATGGTCTGTGTAACGGTGAGGACTGTTTTGATGGTCTGTGTAACGGTGAGGACTGTTGTGATGGCCTGTGTAACGGTGAGGACTGTTGTGATGGTCTGTGTCACGGTGAGGACTGTTGTGATGGTCTGTGTAACGGTGAGGACTGTTGTGATGGTCTGTGTAGCGGTGAGGACTGTTGTGATGGTCTGTGTCACGGTGAGGACTGTTGTGATGGTCTGTGTAACGGTGAGGACTGTTGTGATGGTCTGTGTAACAGTGAGAACTGTTGTGATGGTCTGTGTCACGGTGAGGACTGTTGTGATGGTCTGTGTTACGGTGAGGACTGTTGTGATGGTCTGTGTAACGGTGAGGACTGTTGTGATGGTCTGTGTAACGGTGAGTGGTGAGTGAAAGAGGCGGTGTGTAAGGCTGTGGGAGAATGAGTACAATTGGCTAAGAGGGTGGTGGGGAGAAGTGTTGAGTTGGGCGGGGCGAGAGTTAGGACTGTTGACGAGGGATGTGGTGAGGTGTTATGTCTGGCTCTGTGACGGTTAGGACTATTCCCAGAAAAAGAGGCGGCGGACAGAGGTGTGGTTTTAGGTTGTTTGAGGGGGAGCACTATTGGCAGTGAACGAGAATGGCGAAGAGAGCAGTTCTGTTGGGCTGTTTGTGGGTGAGGTCTATTGACTGGGAAAGTGGCGGGGAGTGTTGTTATGTAGGGCTGTGGTAAGGGGAGGTATAGTGACAAGGAGAGTGGCCTGAAATGTTCTGTAGGGCTCTGTGAGGTAAAGGACAATCGATAGGAAGAGAGGTGGGGAGAAGTTTTTGGTTGTTCCGTTGTGAGGGTGAGGTCTATTGACGGGGAGAGTGACGAAGAGAGGATTTGTGTGAGGTTGTGTGACCGGTAAGGACTGTAGACAAGGAGTGTGATTGTGGAATGTGTTGTGTATGACTGAGGTCGTCTATCCGTGCTGTCGTATATCTGGTTCTATCCGACCTGTCGGATAGCTGGCATCTATCCGTGCTGTCGTCAGTCTAGCATTTATCCGTGCTGTCATAAATCTGGTGTCTATCCGACCTGTCGTATATCTGGCATCTATCCGTGTTGTCGTAAGTCTAGCATCTATTCGTGCTGTCATAAATCTGGCGTCTATCCGACCTGTCGTATATCTGGCGTCTATCCGTGCTGTCGTGAGTCTAGCATCTATCCGTACTGTCATAAATCTGACGTCTATCCGTGCTGTCGTACATCTGGCGTCTATCCATGCTGTCGTACATCTGTCCGTGCTGTCGTACATCAGGCGTCGATCCGTGGGGTCGTATATCTAGCGTCTATCCGTACTGCTGTATATCTGGCGTCTATCGGTGTTGTCGTACAACTTGCGTTTGTCCGTCCTGTTGTATATTAGTTAGTAAGCTTGCCACGTATACCGATGCTAGCAACTAACTAATTAAACGTACAGAGCGACCTACTGAGAGCTTGCTTTAGATCACGGTATATGATATCGTTGGGAGACTTTAAACGTACAGAGGGACCTACTGAGAGCTGGCTTTAGATCACGGTATATGATATCGTTGGGAGACTTTAAACGATAGCTTGCTTGCTTTAGATCACGGTATATGATATCGTTGGGAGACTTTAAACATACAGAGTGACCTACTGAGAGCTGGCTTTAGATCACGGTATATGAGATCGTTGGGAGACTTTGAACATACAGAGGGACCTACTGAGAGCTTGCTTTAGATCACGGTATATGATATCGTTGGGAGACTTTAAACATACAGAGTGACCTACTGAGAGCTGGCTTTAGATCACGGTATATGAGATCGTTGGGAGACTTTGAACATACAGAGGGACCTACTGAGAGCTTGCTTTAGATCACGGTATATGATATCGTTGGGAGACTTTAAACATACAGAGTGACCTACTGAGAGCTGGCTTTAGATCACGGTATATGAGATCGTTGGGAGACTTTAAACATACAGAGTGACCTACTGAGAGCTGGCTTTAGATCACGGTATATGAGATCGTTGGGAGACTTTGAACATACAGAGGGACCTAATGATAGCTGGCTTTAGATCACGGTATATGATGTCGTTGGGAGACTTTAAACATACAGAGGGACCTAATGATAGCTTGCTTTAGATCACGGTATATGATATCGTTGGGAGACTTTAAACGTACAGAGGGACATACTGAGAGCTGGCTTTAGATCACGGTATATGATATCGTTGGGAGACCTCAAACATACATAGGGACCTAATGATAGCTTGCTTTAGATCACGGTATATGATGTCGTTGGGAGACTTTAAACTTACAGAGGGACCTAATGATAGCTTGCTCTAGATCACGGTATATGATATCGTTGGGAGACTTTAAACATACAGAGGGACCTAATGATAGCTTGCTTTAGATCACGGTATATGATGTCGTTGGGAGACTTTAAACATACAGAGGGACCTAATGATAGCTTGCTATAGATCACGGTATATGATGTCGTTGGGAGACTTTAAACATACAGAGGGACCTAATGATAGCTTGCTTTAGATCACGGTATATGATATCGTTGGGAGACTTTAAACATACAGAGGGACCTAATGATAGCTTGCTTTAGATCACGGTATATGATATCGTTGGGAGACTTTAAACATACAGAGGGACCTAATGATAGCTTGCTTTAGATCACGGTATATGATGTCGTTGGGAGACTTTAAACATACAGAGGGACCTGATGATAGCTTGCTTTAGATCACGGTATATGATATCGTTGGGAGACTTTAAACATACAGAGGGACCTAATGATAGTTTGCTTTAGATCACGGTATATGCTATCGTTGGGAGACTTTAAACATGCAGAGAGACCTAATGATAGCTTGCTTTAGATCACGGTATACGCTATCGTTGAAGGACTTTAAACATACAGAGGGACCTACTGATAGCTGGCTTTAGATCACGGTATATGATATCGTTGGGGGATTTCGAGTCAAAAATTTAGTTAGGTCATGGAAAAAGCAGCAGTTTTTTTAGACAGGGCCGATGTCCCTTCAGTGTTCTGGGTGATCATAATCGGGTAATTTTGCCACATTTAATTAATTAATTCACTTAATTACTTCTGAAATATTTTTTTTCTCAGTACAGTGGGTTCCATTTCGTCTATTATTTTTAGTAGATTCTGCTATGATATCTCGTAGATCGAAAATATCCGTATTCACAATCGTTTATTCAATCAAATATATTGGTTTAAAAGAATACTCATTCCAGTGTTTCTTTTAATGTGTGGTAGTTCTGAAAGGGTCTCATGGCAGAACTTGATGTTTTATTTGCTGCGCTTATGGGAAAAAAGGATTTCGGATGGCTTTTGCTGCTAGCGGCAATTTCGATATGATAATTTTCGCTTTTATGTTACGAACCCTCTTTCACTTCTGAAAATTTTAGTGCATTTTTTCGGCCGTTTCGTCATGTGGGTGTTATTGATATGACACGTGCTGTGCTTTTTTTTAGAGCAAAATGCCCCAGTTTCCCTTTCCAGTAATCAGGCTGGTGGATTACTGTTCGCCTGTCAATACTTTTAGGTGTAGTTCAAAAATGTTAAGCGATTGATGGGCGTCACGTCCAAGGGCTACATTCTCTGACGCCATTGACTCTCGTAAACCATAACCGTAAGCTAAGCAAATATTAGGGATTTGACTGTAGCTTACTGATTGTTTCAACTCGAACTCTATCATACAAATGATACTGACATGATCGCTGGGTCTGAGTGGCTTACTCACTGAATGTTTGCGACCAGAGGCTCGCTTGGACATAAGGGAAGCTCACGGATGTTGTTGCCTCTTCAAATGACTCTACCTATTGGTTCATGAACTAATCGTCAGGAAGAATCATCAGGCGTCCCTCTATGGCATTACATTTATCCGTTTCGCAATAAATGTCATGAAAATTAAAGTCCCCAAGCCTAGAACTGTCTTGCTTAGTGATGACAATGGTGAGGATGTTGTTATATCATCTGCTACCGTGCTCTTTTTAGGGCGGTAGATGATGATGATTTATCACTTTGTATGCATTCCGATAACTTGAATTGATCAGTGTCGTTTCTGCAGCTTGGAAGAGTTGCTTTTAATATATGTTATAAAAAACTTTGCAAGAACAAATGCACCCCCACCATCACGACCTGGTCTACCTCAGTAAAACGATGAGTTGCTCAGTAGTGTCAATTCGCCTGAATAATGTATGGTCCTCCATTTCCTCTACGATTCTCTGATCGCTGTTTTGTTTATCTAGTCATTTATTACAAGTAAACCAATTCGTCAATTTTGGCATGTGACTTCTAACGAGTTTAGAATAAGACTTAAGAGTACCTGCTCTAACCCTTGTTTCTTGACTTACATTGAGTATATTTTGGGTCGTTGTAATAGGGCTATTACTTTTATTTAATTTTGCACCTATTCTTCTCACGGCTCAGCGACCTCGGTCTCTATCACGGATGTGATTAGTGCCAGCAACTGTTTGGGAGTGTATCTACTGCTGGCATCTGCTTTCCTACCGTAACAACTATGTCTGCGAATACTACTGGCCCAGGTGGAAGTTGTTTTGGCGATCAGTCTGGCTCTGCTGGCAGTGCTTGGATTTATTTCCGTTGATGAGACAAATTCGATGTTCTCAAAGATGTTTTCTAGGGTGTAATGGTCGTTCGTGTTTATATGTGCCCTGCTGGTGATGCTGATACAATCATATCGTTCTACAATGATCTGACAATGGGATGGGCTCAACATACCAGACTGTTGTAAGGCGCTGGCTTAGGAAATATCCTCCTGCTCAACTTGAAGCTTCTTTGGTTTGAGTGTGTCAGGATGCCAGTGTGATGGCTTGAGTGTGTCAGGATGCCAGTGTGATGGCTTGAGTGTGTCAGTGCGACTGTGGGATGTTTGTTAGCAGGAGGTCTGCAGCTGCGGTCTCGTGTTTGTGGTATTACGTGATTAATGTGAGTTCATCCGGAGATGAGCTGATGTTAGTTCTGGGTTGAGTGGGTATGTGCAGGGCGTCCTATAAAGTGGTTGAAGAGTGAAGCGGGAAAGACGGACCCTTGTGGCACGCCATTGAGGATATGGCGTACCCAAGAAGGCATGTTATTGTAGACAGTGCGGCCAAGTCTTCCAGTGAAGAAGTTAGCAAGTCATTTCTTATAGTTTGAAAAGATGTGTGTGTTTAATATTTTGTTCATGGGGACGGGTCTTGGAACGGTGTGGAAGGTCTTACTGATGTCAGTGGCGCTTACCAGGGTGCGTTGAGCTAGCTCCTTTTCGTTGAGGTTAATGTGGAGGATTTGTACGAGGTTGGTGAAAAGGGTGGTTGTGAGACATCGGGTGCGATTGCGGAAGGGACAAAAAGGAGGATTATATTCGACATGAGTTGTTCGAGTGAAAGTCAGTGTAATCCAGGGGATAGGATCAATAATGACGTGGTTTGATTTAGAACGGGGAGGGCGAGTGAGATGGAGGTCAGGCTCGAATCACATGTTCTAAAGTAGTCGAGACACATGTTGAGGATGGATGATGGGAGTTGGGGTTAAAATTAAAGCGGAAGTGACTAGGTGCAAGCCTAGAGGATGAACGAAGTGTAGATGGATGAATGGCGTGGAGGAATCGGGCGAGCGTGCAATAGATAGGCTTCTGTGTGGAATATTGTAAATAGTTGAGATTTGGCCCGGCCCAGATGCGCTTTTCCGCCTTTGACGTCGCGTTGAGAACCGACACAGACATGGGGTAGGGGGCATTGCATTTATGACGCAGCATGGGTAAACCACTGAGTGCTGTCGGGTCTTGCTGCTGACACTGCTCTTGGTCCTCACTCCTGACAGAAAGTGGGTGTTGCGGGGTCCTGGTTGTATCCTTTAATTAACGCTTAAGTGCATGAGAGGAGTGTGAGTTGCAGTTTGCCGTCTGCAATCTCCCTTCTGGGCAATTTGGCCCAGCGTTTCTGGAACCAGTTAAAAATTAACTTGAATTGTATTTTTTTATTGGTATCTTGTTTGAGTAGTGAAGCATTTTCCTCCAAGGGCGGAAACTTTGTCCTGGCCATCATTTTGCAACACTTAGTCTTGTTTTGTCAAAGCGTCATACGCAAAGTCTCTCAGCGATCGCATTACGATAACTTTGGCCCTGCTTGAAGTGTTTTTAACAGCGATTACATGGAATGGGGAGCCTAGAAACAGCAATTTTTGCGGTAAGAAATTTCAGTGACAAAACTGTATAAATTTAAATTTCGTTGGCCCATAAATTGAACAAAGTCTGTGTTGTCCTTTACGGGCGTTTCCTAACTGTCAGTCAATATTGTGAACATAAACAGTAAGTTATGAAATAAACTTCGTTGTGAATATGCATATTCGCTTGTGTTGATAGACTATTAAGAAATGACGATCAGGGAATCAATATGATGTTAGTTAGAAGAGCTTCTTGGGACATTACGAAGTGATACGAGGATTACAAAGTTTTTAGTTCGTGTAATCTGGAATATTTCCGGCATATGGAAACGGGAGATTGTTGACATGTTTTTCATAAATAATTCCGACGGAAGGAGTTATATGAATTTAGCCGATTAGTAAATCTGGCTTAATTGTTTTCGCATAGACGCAGCCTACTCCTTTTGCATGCCGCCAGGTTCATAAACTCCTTATTGGTCTCTTGCGCTGCCAGCTTGCATCAGACTTGGTGCACACAATTTTCAGAAGTAAATGCAAATGAAGTGGTTTAAATATGACGATATGCGATTCTGTACGTACTCAGAATCCTGTACCCTAATAATCTCACTGTCCTCCTCTGCATTAGCAATGGGGCGTAATATCACCCTGATGAAGAAAGGACGGGTACACAATTAACCTCTCAGATCTTCTCAAAATGCCTCAGTTGTTTGGATCGAATTAATCCTTTCAATTCATGCTTTTGCTCTAAATATCTTCTGTTCTCCTAATATTATTCTAAGTAATTGGTTTCCATAAATAATTCCTGTGTAGTGTCGGTTGTCGGTTGTCGGCTCTGATCTGCTTCCAGAGTGTTTTCAGTGTCGCTGCTCACAAGTTTTCAGCACAAACAAGCCGCCATGTAACGCTTCCTTGGGCTATTAGTATAGTGCCCTAGAGCTGCCCCAGACCCGTTGCTCGCTATCCAAAACCAATTACGGAGAGGAGACGCTGCAGCCGTCCGCTCTTAATTGTCTGTAATTGCTTTCTAGAGAGCTGTCGACAGTCTTTCGTACTATGGTAACTGTCACCCTCGCCTGCAGCTGGTGGTCTCTGTCACAATGCCGGCGACACCAACACCAGAGTTTGAAGGCGCTTGGGATATACTACAAAGAAATTGTTCTCGGTGCCATGAGGGTTCGGTTCAGCTCCTTAGGGCAGTCCTTGCGTAGTCGTAGGGCAGTCGTACGAAGGTCGTAGGGCAGTCGAAGGGTAGTCGTAGGGCAGTCGTAGAACAGTCGTAGAGAAGTCGTAGGTCAATCGTTGGGCAGTCATGGGACAGGCGGTAGTCGTATAAAACAAAACAAAAACATAAAAATCTTTATTCATACATGAGCAGTATGGTATTCTTTTTATCCTAAAACTATACACAAATGTACACAAATTCGAAGTACGTATAATGAAACAAAATTAACATGAATTCTGATTAAGTATCCAAATCGAGTTTGTCACAACGTGTTATTGAGAAAAAGGGGACCGCTTATGAAGGCAGCGAGCATAAAAAAAATGAGACAAAGAAAAAATTATTTGTACACACATGGTGAGGCATTATTTTCAATAACTTTATACATAAAGAAATATATCCACACAGTCAAAAATACGTATAAATATATGCCAAGCCTATCAAATCGGATTTAGTCACCCTAATAGCGTGTATTACAAGATGTAACAGAGGAAATGGAACAAGGTATGAACGGAAATGGGCATCTTATTTCCATAGCTGAACAGGGGTACAAAATGAATGAACGAAATTTTTATTCATACACAAAAAGGAACGGTATGGCAGATGTGGAGCAGTCATAAGGCAGTAGCATGATATTCGAAGGGCCGTCGACGGGCATTCGTACGGCATTCGTAGGGCATTCGAAGGCAGTCGTAGGGCAGTCGTAAAGCAGTCAGAGGGCAGTCGGAGAGCATTCGGTGGGCAGTCGTAGGGAATTCGGAGAGCATCAAAGGCAGTCAGTCGTTGAGCTGTGGTCGACCAGTCATAGGGCAGTCGCTGAATAGTCTTAGGACAGTCGCACGGCGGCCGTTGAACAGTCATAATACAGTCGTGAAGCAGTCGTAGGGCAGCATTTTTGAAGAGTTGAATTGATGAACAGCATAACAAACTCGTATGGCAGTGTTGTAGGGCAGTGTCGTATGAGGCTAGCAATAGGGCAGCCTCGTAGAGCAGCGTCGTTAGGCTGTGTTGTATGAGGCTAGCAATAGGGCAGCCTCGTAGGCCAGCATCGTAGGGCTGTGTCGTATGAGGCTAGCAATAAGGGAGCCTCGTAGGTCAGCATCGTAGGGCTGTGTCGTATGAGGCTAACAATAGGGCAGCCTCGTAGGTCAGCATCGTAGGGCTGTGTCGTATGAGGCTAGCAATAAGGGAGCCTCGTAGGTCAGCATCGTAGGGCTGTGTCGTATGAGGCTAACAATAGGGCAGCCTCGTAGGTCAGCATCGTAGGGCTGTGTTGTATGAGGCTAGCAATAGGGCTGCCTCGTAGGTCAGCATCGTAGGGCTGTGTCGTATAAGTCTAGCTATAAGGCAGCCTCGTAGGTCAGCATCGTAGGGCTGTGTCGTATGAGGCTAACAATAGGGCAGCCTCGTAGGTCAGCATCGTAGGGCTGTGTCGTATGAGGCTAGCAATAAGGCAGCCTCGTAGAGCAGTGGCGTAGGGCATGTCGTAGGGTAGTCGATGGTCTGCAACGTAGGGCTGCGACGAGGTATCCTCAGACGCGAACCAAACCATGTAACCAATCACGTTAAACTTTATGACCAATTTGGACAGTTTTTTTATCCCGTGCTTTATCGACTCTGGCTGGAATTGGTCATAATTGATATGTTTTGCACAAGTAATTTACTAATAGTTTGTAATTTGTTCATAAATAAATTTGTGATCTTACCAGTTTTATCATTGCCTAAAGATTTATCATATATCTAATGGAACATTCGCGACATAGGGGCAATATGTGAAACTTCTTCAACATGGCAGCATTATACAAGGGATGTGTTTTTTGAGTCATTTTACCAAATGCAGTTCTAGACAACACTAAGGAAAACCTGGACTGGGATAAGGAATACTAGACAGAAAGAGCATGTGTGCGTTTTTGAACTATTTAATTCCAAATGGTGCAATTTTCTCTGGAAATGTGACCTTATATACGAACCTGCAGGAAATGCGTCATCAACTCACCAGGATATCATCAACATTCTGCTTATAATAGCAGTGCATGTTGTGAACGTGAAACACGCCAATGTATTTTTCAATCGACAATTACGTGTATACGAAGACTGGGAAATTAAAATTTGGTATACTTCCCAATAGAGTTAAAGCTAAGTGAGAGACATAGATGTCAAATTGCAACCAACATCGGCATAACAAACAGTATTATCCTAACCGGCATTATTTTCTTTGTAATTTAAGCCTCAACTAATTGGAGGTGGATATTTCCACCAAAGTCCCGACCGTAATTCATGAAGTATTCCAATAAAGATAACAACACCAATTTGATGCAGGCCTACGTTGCCAGTTACGGATTGCAAGACGGAAGCGGACAGGCTTGCGCGTACGCTTTCCAGTGTTCCTGAAAGGCGACAGGCCGCTCGGGAGGCTGCTGAAAGATACGGGATTGCGGAGGCTGGGACGCCTGCAGGAGAAATATGGAAAGTGCCTGTTACGCATCAGGCTGCTTTGGGGAGCAAGACAGGTCGGTGTGTAGCCGATTGGTTTAGTCGCCATGGGTGGTAGAGGCTGGCTGGCGTGTATCAGATTGGGATAGCCACCATGGGTGGTGGAGGCTGGCAAGAGTGTAGCAGATTGGTTCAGTCGTCATGGGTGGTAGGGGCTGGCCGGTGCGTAGCAGATTGGCTTGTACGCCAAGGGTAGTAGAGGCTGACCGGTGCTTAGCAGATTGGTTTATACGCCCTGGCTGGTTGAGGCTGGCCTGCATGTAACAGATTAACACAGTCGCCATGGGTGGTAGAGGCTGACCGGCGTGTAACATATTAACACAGTCACCACGGGTGGTAGAGCCTGGCTGGCGTGTAACAGATTAACACAGTCGCCATGGGAGGTAGAGGCTGGCCGGTGTGTAACATATTAACACAGTCGCCACGGGTGGTAGAGGCTGGCCGGCGTGTAACAGATTAACACAATTGCCATGGGTGGCACAGGCTGACCGGCATGTAAAGGATGAACACAGTCGCCTCGGGTGGTAGAGGCTGGCCGGCGTGTAACAGATTAACACAGTCGCCACGGGTGGTAGAGGCTGGCCGGCATGTAAAGGATGAACACAGTTGCCATGGGTGGTAGAGGCTGGCCGGCGTGTAACAGATTAACACAGTCGCCACGGGTGGTAGAGGCTGGCCGGCATGTAAAGGATGAACACAGTCGCCTCGGGTGGTAGAGGCTGGCCGGCGTGTAACAGATTAACACAGTCGCCACGGGTGGTAGAGGCTG
>SDVV010038722.1:0-10702 GCA_016164225.1 Gammarus roeselii | reverse complement strand
CCGACTATACTGTATGGCACCATAAGGTATGTAGCCGACTATACTGTATGGCTCCATAGGGCGTGTAGCCGACTATACTGTATGGCTCCATAAGGCGTGTAGCCGACTATACTGTATGGCTCCATAAGGCGTGTAGCCGACTATACTGTATGGCTCCATAAGGTATGTAGCCGACTATACTGCATGACTCCATAGGGCGTGTAGCCGACCATACTGTATGGCACCATAAGGCGTGTAGCCGACTATACTGTATGGCTCCATAAGGCATGTAGCCGACTATACTGCATGATTCCATAGGGCGTGTAGCCGACTATACTGTATGGCTCCATAAGGCGTGTAGCCGACTATAGTGTATGGCTCCATAAGGCATGTAGCCGACTATACTGCATGACTCCATAGGGCGTGTAGCCGACTATACTGTATGGCTCCATAAGGCCATAAGGCGTGTAGCCGACTATACTGTATGGCTCCATAAGGCGTGTAGCCGATCATACTGTATGGCTCCATAAGGCGTGTAGCCGACTATACTGTATAGCTCCATAAGGCGTGTAGCCGACTATACTGTATGGCTCCATAAGGCGTGTAGCCGACTTTAATGTATAGCTCCATATGGCGTGTAGCCGACTATACTGTACGGCTCCATTAGGCGTGTAGCCGACTATACTGTATGGCTCCATAAGGCGTGTAGCCGACTATACTGTATGGCTCCATAAGGCGACTATACTGTATGGCTCCATAAGGTGTGTCGCCAACTATACTGTATGGCTCCATAAGGCGACTATCCTGTATGGCTCCATAAGGCGACTTCACTGTATGGCTCCATAAGGCGTGTAGCCGACTATACTGTACGGCTCCGTAAGGTATGTAGCCGACTATACTGTAATGCTCCATAAATCGACTATACTGTATGACTCCATAAGGCGATCATACTGTATGGCTTCATAAGGCGTGTAGTTGACTATACTTTACGGCTCCATGAGGCGTGTAACCGACTATACTATATGGCTCCATAAGGCGACTATACTGTACGGCTCCATAAGGCGTGTAGCCGACTATACTGTATGGCACCATAAGTCGGCTATACTGTATGGCTCCATAATGCAACTATACTGTATGGCTCCATAAGGCGTGCAGCTGACTATACTGTATAGCTCCATAAGACGACTATACTGTATGGTTCCGTATGGCGTGTAGCCGACTATACTGTATGGCTCCAAAAGGCGACTATAGTGTATGGCTAAAAAAGGCAACTATACTGTATGGCTCCATGAGGCGACTATACTGTATGGCTCCATGATGTGACTATACTGTATGGCTTCATAAGGTGACTATACTGTATGGCTCCATAAGGCGACTATATTGTATTGCTTCATAAGGCGACTATACCGTATGGCTCCATAAGGCGACTATACTGTACGGCTTCATAAGGCGACTGTACTGTATGGCTCCATAAGGCGACTTTACTGTATGGCTCCATATGGCGACTATACTGTATGGCTCCATAAGGCGACTATACTGTACGGCTCCATAAGGCGACGTGCTAACAGTCGGCCGGATCACGCCGAAAGAAAGCGTCGCGAGACGCCAGCAGACGGAACCTGTCGCAGCGAAGGCTTGCGTGGAATGGGTAAATAGGGCAGGAAATTTTTCATCCTTCCCTATTTTGGATGCTCATTTTGTTCTGTATTAAAAAAAGGTTCAATAAACTCATGAAATATTGAGCATAATGAGTAAAAATATTTGTTATTGTACTTGATTTTTGTCAACGTTTCTTATAAATTTTTATTGGTTATAAGCAAATAACAATAGCTCAATCCAGATGAATGTACCATTTCAGCAGGTTTAACAGGGTTAAATTCAACATAAACGTCAGTCATCTTGCGTCGTCAACGCTGTGCAGGTGATCACCATACTATTGAATTCCAAATCACAGCAAACCGAACAATGAGAGATTCAGCACGGTATAACTACAATTTTCGGAAAGAAAATTTGGATGGCTTGAAGGACGAAATCACAAACATAAACTTCGGGTACCAGTTCGATGGCAGGATCGCTGATGAATGCCTTGCGTATCTTAGAGATAGGGTGGAGCAAGCAAGCAAGCGAATCATACATGAGATAAAAGTACGGATAAACGATCCGTCTTGGATGAATAATAAAGTTCACAATAACGCACCAAGTTCACAAAGCTAATCCAACACCAGAGTCAGAACAAGCGCATGAGCGGGCTGGTAGAAGAATGAAAGAGTGGTCAGAAGCGCCAAGAGAAACAAGGAAAAAAATGTAGCTAAATCGGCCAAGCGAAATCAAAAGGGATTCGATGCCCATGTGAACGAGAGACGTGTTGTTCGTGACAGTATTGGCTCTATGAAATAGTGCAGGTGATCTATAAACATCCGATGCCGGCCTGTTTATGATACTGAACGAAAACTTGTTACCATTTTCACAGATGATAATATCAATATTATTCCACAAGTCGAGCTGCATTGAGAAGTGCAGCCATTGGAAAATATTAACTTCCTCGTTAGTGAAGTAGAGGAACAACTTAGCTAAGTAAATATTTGCAAATCTACAGGACTAGATGACCTGCATTCGAGAATGTTACGGAACCTCTCCGATATTATAAGTGGTCCACTGACAGAGATTTAACAGGTCTATGGCTACTGGAGTTATTCAGAAGATTGGAGAACAGCAAACATCTCAGTCATATTCAAGAAGGGTAGTAGGCAAGTGCCAGGATACGATAGACCAACCAGTCTACATCTGTGGTCAGCAGAACCTTGGAAAGATTGACAAAAACAAGTATTACATGTCGCTTCGAGAGAAACCACCTAGACAAGGAAACCCAACTCGGCTTCAGAAGCAAACTTAGCTGCACGTCCAGTCTCCTGAACTTTTCCCACTAAGGTCACTGAGATATACGATGAAACCAAAGCTGTCGACTTCATTTATCTTGACTTTCAAAAAGCATTTGATGAGGTCCCCCGTGAGCGCCTACTTAGTATGACGTGTTTGTTTTCTTCTATTCGCGGAATTATTGGTTTTTGATGAAGAAAAATGTGTATTCAGTTCTTAAATTATTGAAAATTTCTTTGGTGAATATCATCCTATTTGTAGCTTGCTTGCTGAGGAATAAATGATGGGAAATCTTCTTCCACGAAGTTGTGATGTGATCGTTGTTTTATCCCAAAAGAATTGTGAATATGTTAAAGATAATTTAACGAGATGAACAAGGAATCCTTTCGTTATTTTGACCGTGGCTTCTTCAACGTAAATCTCTTTCGTTCGAGTTTAAAAATGATAATATCATGGGACTCCAGTTAAGGTCCAAAGTTATTATAGTCCCCCGGCTTTTTAGTTATATATTCCCTATTTTTGTGCCATGGAATTGCATAGCTTGTCTCAATATATTTTCCATCTGGAGAACAAATGAATAATACTTTCATTATGTTAGCTTAATATTTTTTTCATCTCCACGATATGCAAAGCAAAGTTTAGAAACCGAATAAATGAATAAATGAATAAAATATGTATCATTTGGTGTGATCGGTTTATTAGGTTCTAACATAAATCAACAAACATTCACGATGAATGAACCTTTTCTATCATTGCAATACTCCTTTTCCGGCCACAGTTCCTACTGTTCAGCGATACTGTTCTCAGTGCTCTGGAACAATAAACTGGAATTCGTCCTTTCGATTCTTTTAATCAAAGCGGGGGTAGAAATATTTATAAATCACTTGATGAAAACATGTGTGCTATTACAAAATTATCAATATTTATTCAGGATTAATCCATTTTGAACATGTTAATAATTCAGTTATTTCGTCTTTAATATTCTTAAATTTCTCAACCTTAAATATATAATATTACGTCATACTCAAAAGTAAATATTTCACAATGTGCTTTCATGCAGAAAATGCGCAACACTTTCTGTCATAAATGGGATCGCAATAAACTGATTGAATGGAAATGATAAACTTCATTTTACCTGACTGTTACGGGTATGCCGATTGATCAGAGTAGACACGATACGTTAGGTATGTAAGCCGGACAACCAAACGTTAATCCATTCTAGCTCTGTTAGGTTTGATATCGGTTTCTATCATTCATCAAGAACAAGTAGGATAAATCCTTCTGCACTCGATACCTAGAGCTACCATGACAAAGCAGACTGCAGGAAGGCTTCGTAACTGCTCTAAAACCGCATGGTTGAATCGGATTGATACATTTTTGATTCTTGATCTGAATTGAGAGTTAATTAAAAGGAACACAAGTAGATAAAACACTGAAGTAGAGAATTCATCCAGACCCGTGGCTGAAACAACCGGCATAATATATTTGAAGAGTTTTGTGCGTGGGTTGTAAGCACATCTCAATCCGGAAGGGTCGCTATACCTGGCTCGAAATTCGTTTACAGCTAACGTCAGATCAGCCCTTTCCATGTACGCTAACTGTTATATCAGCCACAAGTCGTTCCAACATCCAAACTAACGTTTAATTTTTTAACAGCTTACACGCGTACATTCCTCAGTCAGAGCAGCTCTGATCATATTAGCTGACTGTCATATCAGTCACTATATATTCCACCAACCGCGCTAAGGTCCCATTTCTTAACAGCACACATGCATATCATTCTGTGTTTCTACATTCAATTTCATATCACATATATATTTTACTGTACAGCTTATACTAGAAAAAACAATGAGCTACATGTTCTTTGTACGCTAATTCAGTCAGCTGAAAAATAAATCTGCTCAATCAACCATGAGCGCATATGATTTAAGAAGTTATGACACTGTCCGGTCACGACAGTGAGCTGCATCGGAGTGACAGTGAGCTGAATCGAAGTGACAGTGAGTTGCATCGTAGCGCGAGTATGATTAAATCATTTTAGTGGATATGACGGTGTCCGGTTCTGACGATGAGCTGCAATTAATGGAGTGGCGTTAGTGCGCATGTTCGGAAATAATTTTAGCGCAAACGCTGGGCTTCCATTCGGAACATAGCAAATGGAAGAATATTACCGTCTATCTACGACCACGGTCCCTTTTTTCTCAGTAGCACGATGTGATTAACTTGATTTGAATATTTAGTCTGATTAAGTTCAATTTATATCAATTTACCTATTTCATATTTGTGTACATTTATGCTTAGTGCTAAGATGAAAAGAATACCATACTGTTTATGTATGAAAAATGTTTTTTATTTATTTATTTATTTTCTCAAGCCATTCCCGTTGTATCCTGTTTACCTTACTTTGCCGCCACTAGAGTTCCTTAGTAAATTCTCCCATGGGTGCATTTACGCTGACGCGAAAACAGTTTTCTCTGGGGTCGAATATATTTGTAACCTCTTCCTGCGACTGCCGTACCCACGTTACCGTGCTAATGAATAAATTAATCACTTGAATGAACGAACGAAACTTTCGTTCATTCAAGTGATTAATTTATTTATTAGCAAATTGTGACTGGATTGAGAGAAGAAAAACAAATAATGGAAATTATTCTGAACGAAGATTTTATTTATCCATCTGGTAAGAAGGAAACCAGAGAACTGGCAAATATTACGCTTACAAAGCCAGAGCAAGTTTTCAAAGTGATAATTTGATTTGATTTGATTTGGGTGGAAATGAAGCCCAAATCAAATCAAATCAAATTATCACTTTGACAACTTGCTCTGGCTTTGTAAGCGTAATATTTGCCAGTTCTCTGGTTCCCTTCTCACCAGATGGATAAATAAATTCTTCGTTTAGAATAATTTCCATTATTTGTTTTTCTTCACTTAATTCAGTCACAATTTGCTAATGAATAAATTAATCACTTGAATGAACGAACGAAACGATCTCTTATACCCGATGGTAACGTGGGTACGGCAGTCGCAAGAAAAGGTTACTAATATACTCGGACCCAGATAAAACTGTTTTCGCGTCAGCGTAAATGCACCCATGGGAGAATTTACTAAGGAGCTCTAGTGGCGGCAAAGTAAGGTAAAAAACACTCGAGAAAGTAAATAAATAAATAAAAACAATTTTTCATACATAAACATTATGGTATTCTTTTCATCTTAGCACTAAACATAAATGTACACAAATATGAAATAGGTAAATTGATATAAATTGAACTTAATCAGACTAAATATTCAAATCAAGTTAATCACATCGTGCTACTGAGAAAAAAGGGACCGTGGTCGTAGATAGACGGTAATATTCTTCCATTTGCTATGTTCCGAATGGAAGCCCAGCGTTTGCGCTAAAATTATTTCCGAACATGCGCACTAACGCCACTCCATTAATTGCAGCTCATCGTCAGAACCGGACACCGTCATATCCACTAAAATGATTTAATCATACTCGCGCTACGATGCAACTCACTGTCACTTCGATGCAGCTCACTGTCACTCCGATGCAGCTCACTGTCGTGACCGGACAGTGTCATAACTTCTTAAATCATATGCGCTCATGGTTGATTGAGCAGATTTATTTTTTAGCTGACTGAATTAGCGTACAAAGAACATATAGCTCATTGTTTTTCTAGTATAAGCTGTACAGTAAAATATATATGGGATATAAAATTGTATGTAGAAACAAAGAATGATATGCATGTTTGCTGTTAAGAAATGTGACCTTAGCGCGGTTGGTGGAATATATAGTGACTGATATGACAGTCAGCTAATATGATCAGAGCTGCTCTGACTGAGGAATGTACGCGTGTAAGCTGTTAAAAAATTGTACCTTAGTTTGGATGTTGGAACGACTTGTGGCTGATATAACAGTCAGCGTACATGGAAAGGGCTGATCTGACGTTAGCTGTAAAAGAATTTCGCGCCAGGTATAGCGACCCTTCCGGATTGAGATGTGCTTACAACCCACGCACAAAACTCTTCAAATATATTATGCCGGTTGTTTCAGCCACGGGTCTGGATGAATTCTCTACTTCAGTGTTTTATCTACTTGTGTTCCTTTTAATTAATTCTCAATTCAGATCAATAATCAAAAATGTATCAATCCGATTCAACCATGCGGTTTTAGAGCAGTTACGAAGCCTTCCTGCAGTCTGCTTTGTCATGGTAGCTCTAGGTATCGAGTGCAGAAGGATTTATCCTACTTGTTCTTGATGAATGATAGAAACCAATATCAAACCTAACAGAGCTAGAATGGATTAACGTTTGGATGTCCGGCTTACATACCTAACGTATCGTGTCTACTCTGATCGATCATCATACCCGTAACAGTCAGGTAAAATGAAGTTTATCATTTTCATTCAATCAGTTTATTGCGATCCCATTTATGACAGAAAGTGTTGCGCATTTTCTGCATAAATGCACATTGTGAAAAATTTACTTTTGAGTATAGCGTAATTTTATATATTTAGGGTTGAGTAATCTAAAAATATTAAAGGCGAAATAACTGAATTATTAACATGTCCAAATTGGATTATTCCTGAATAAAATTTGATAATTTTGTAATAGCACACATGTTTTCATTACGTGATTTATAAATATTTCTTCCCCCGCTTTGATTAAAAGAATCAAAAGGACGAATTACAGTTTATTGTTCCAGAGCACTGAGAACAGTATCGCTGAACAGTAGGAACTCTGGTCGGAAAAGGAGGATTGCAATGATAAAAAAGGTTCATTCATCGTGAATGTTTGTTGATTTTTGTTAGAACCTAATAAACCGATCACACCAAATCATATATATTTTATTCATTTATTCATTTATTCGGTTTCTAAACTTTGCTTTGCATATCGTGGAGATGAAAAAAAATATTAAGCTAACATAATGAAAATATTATTCATATGTTCTCCAGATGGGAAATATATTGAGACAAGCTATGCACAAAAAAAGGGAATATATAACTAGGGAGCCGGGTTACTATAATAACTTTGGACCATAACTGGAGTCCCATGATATTATCATTTTTAAACTCGAACGAAAGAGATTTACGTTGAAGCAGCCACGATCAAAATTACAAAATGATTCCTTGTTCATCTCTTTAAATTATCTTTAACATATTCACAATTCTTTTGGGATAAAACAACGATCACATCACAACTTCGTGGAAGAAGATTTCCCATCATTTATTCCTCAGCAAGCAAGCTACAAATAGGATGATATTCACCAAAGAAATTTACAATAATTTAAGAACTGAATACACATTTTTCTTCATCAAAAACCAATAATTCCGCGAATAGAAGAAAACAAACATATCTAACTAAGTAGGCGCTCACGGGGGACCTCATCAAATGCTTTTTGAAAGTCAAGATAAATGAAGTCGACAGCTTTGGTTTCATCGTATATCTCAGTGACCTTAGTGAGAAAAGTTCAGGAGACTGGACGTGCAGCTAAGTTTGCTTCTGAAGCCGAGTTGGGTTTCCTTGTCTAGGTGGTTTCTCTCGAATCGACATGTAATACTTGTTTTTGTCAATTTTTCCAAGGTTCTGACGACCACAGATGTAGACTGGTTGGTCTATCGTATCCTGGCACTTGCCTACTACCCTTCTTGAATATGGCTGAGATGTTTGCTGTTCTCCAATCTTCTGAATAACTCCAGTAGCCATAGACCTGTTAAAGCTCTGTCAGTGGACCACTTATAATATCGGAGAGGTTCCGTAACATTCTCGAATGCAGGTCATCTAGTCCTGTAGATTTGCAAATATTTACTTTGCTAAGTTGTTCCTCTACTTCACTAACGAGGAAGTTAATATTTTCCAATGGCTGCACTTCTCAAGGCAGCTCGACTTGTGGAATAATATTAATATTATCATCTGTGAAAAACGGTTACAAAGTTTTCTTTGAGTATCATAAACAGGCCGGCATCGGATGATTATAGATCACCTGCACTATTTCATAGAGCCAATACTGTCACGAACAACACGTCTCTCGTTCACAGGTGCATCGAATCCCTTTTGATTTCGCTTGGCCGATTTAGCTACATTTTTTTCCTTGTTTCTCTTGGCGCTTCTGACCACTCCTTCATTCTTCTACCAGCCCGCTCATGCGCTTGTTCTGACTCTGGTGTTGGATTAGCTTTGTGAACTTGGTGCGTTATTGTGAACTTTATTATTCATCCAAGACGGATCGTTTATCCATACTTTTATCTCATGTATGATTCGCTTGCTTGCTTGCTCCACCCTATCTCTAAGATACGCAAGGCATTCATCAGCGATCCTGCCATCGAACTGGTACCCGAAGTCTATGTTTGTGATTTCGTCCCTGAAGTCATCCAAATTTTCTTTCCAAAAATTGTAGTTATACCGTGCTGAATCTCTCATTGTTCGGTTTGCTGTGATTTGGAATTCAATAGTATGGTGATTACCTGCACAGCGTTGACGACGCAAGATGACTGACGTTTATGTTGAATTTAACCCTGTTAAACCTGCTGAAATGGTACATTTATCTGGACTCAGCTATTGTTATTTGCTTATTACCAATAAAAGTGTATAAGAAACGTTGACAAAAATCATGTACAATAAAAAATATTTTTAATACAGAAAAAAGGAGCATCCAGAATAGGACATTCCCTGCTCTATTTACCCATTCCACGCAAGCCTTCGCTGCGACAGGTTCCGTCTGCTGGCGTCTCGCGACGCTTTCTTAAGGCGTGATCCGGCCGACTGTTAGCACGTCGCCTTATGGAGCCATACAGTATTCGCCTTATGAAGCCATACAGTATAGTCGCCTTATGAAGCCATACAGTATAGTTGCCTTATAGAGCCATACAGTATAGTCGCATTATGGAGCCATACAGTATAGTCGCCTTATGAAGCCATACAGTAGAGTCGCCTCATGAAGCCGTACAGTATAGTTGCCTTCTAGAGCCATACAGTATAGTCGCCTTTTGAAGCCATACAGTATAGTCGCCTTATGGAGCCATACAGTATGGTCGCCTTATGAAGCCATACAGTATAGTCGCCTTATGGAGCCATACAGTATAGTCGCCTTATGGAGCAGTACAGTATAGTCGCCTCATAAAGCCATACAGTATAGTCGCCTTGTGAAGCCATACAGTATAGTCGCCTTATGAAGCCATACAGTATAGTCACCTCATGGAGCCATGTAGTATAGTCACCTCTTGGAGCCGTACAGTATAGTCGCCTTATGGAGCTATACAGTATAGTCGCCTTATGGAGCCGTACAGTGTAGTTGACTATACGCCTTATGGAGCCATACAGTATAGTCGTCTTATGGAGCCATACAGTATAGTCGCCTTATGGAGCCATACATTATAGTCGCCTTTTGGAGCCATACAGTATAGTCGCCTTATGGAGCCGTACAGTATAGTCGCCTTATGGAGCCATACAGTTTAGTCGCCTTATAGAGCCATACAGTATAGTTGGCTACACGCCTTATGGAGCCATGCAGTATAGTCGCCTTATGGAGCCATACAGTATAGTCGGCTACACGCCTTATGGAGCCATACAGTATAGTCGGTTACACGCCCTATGGAGTCATGCAGTATAGTCGGCTACATGCCTTATGGAGCCATACAGTATAGTCGGCTACACGCCTTATGGAGCCATACAGTATAGTCGGCTACACGCCTTATGGAGCCATACAGTATAGTCGGCTACACGCCCTATGGAGTCATGCAGTATAGTCGGCTGCATGCCTCATGGAGCCATACAGTATAGTCGGCTACACGCCTTATAGAGCCATACAGTATAGTCGGCTACACGCCCTATGGAGCCATGCAGTATA
>SDVV010038721.1:0-10702 GCA_016164225.1 Gammarus roeselii | reverse complement strand
CTCTTTATGTTCTAAAGGATTGGAAGCGGAGATCCGTTTCGAGTAAGCGTTTTTTCTTTTGCGCACTAGCGTGCGTCTGACATTGCTAAAATTTTCATGTTTTTTCTAACGTTAAAAGCGTTGTTTCTTTTTTTCCTCGCACACTTGGGCGTGCGAGCCTACTGGAATTAATTATCATCGAGCTCTACGGGGGAGCCTATTATGACTCACGTTGACGCTCTGGTGGAAATGAGGCTCAAATCAAATCAAAATGCTATGTCATCTGAATGTTTTTATAGGAATTTTTTATTGATAATAATTTATATGTATTATTAAATATTAAAAAGCCTCACTTTCCGTACACCTTCATGATGATTTTTCAACCTCGATATCATTTTCTACGTTGCTTGCTGTTGATCAATTTTACACGTAGCATAGATTCAATTAGTTTATTGATATTTTTCTCCGATTGTATTAATCAGTACCCTTGCTCTGAGCTTTACTTACTCGTGCAGTAACCCATTTATTCGTATTTTTTTGTGAGCTAACCGATGAAGGAAAATAGATACAATATTTACAGGATGACTGAATCATTCCTAGAGAAGAATCACTTAGGAGTATAATTGACTCAATCGATGCTCGATTGGTGAGTTCGTAGCGAGGGGGGGGTTGGGATATTTTTGTATGTTCTGTTCATTTATCACTATATATTATTTTATAGGATCAGTGTGGTAGGCATGTCTTATAACTCAATTTGCAGCCTTAGTGTGTGAACGGCCCTGTTTGTACCAGCCTGAAGGTAGGATTGCAGGCAAGGTTCTGGGTTTCCCATCTATTTATTTCATATGTATATAATATCTATAGAAAAATATCAAGAATTATTTGTCAGGTTGTTTGCGGGTTGTCACGAGAATCTATCTACCCCATATTGCATTACTCAGTTTTGAAAAAGTTATATCAGTGTTCCATCAACGCGGTGTTCCAATAGCAAAAATACCTCATCGTTTTATGGGTTTCGTTACAGTTCTTTCCAATGCATTTTTTTTAATGCCTATTCAGGTGGACAATGAGACAAATTTATTATTATAATTTTTATATTTTATATACATAAGAGCATACAAGGATTATTTACATTTTATGAACATTTTCAGGATAAAACCTACTGAGGTACACGTACTTTCATAATTAAGTCAACTACATAGGCAAAAGACGGTCTCGCCCGACTTGCGTCTCTTCCATGTTAAATCCATTTCTTCATCCATTTCAATAGCCAAGGCACATCGTTTCCTCTTTTTAGTGACGGTAGGTGTATTTTCAATAGATTTTTGGGAATATGCGGGTGGCCATAGGCAAGAGTTGTGCATGCGTCGAGATAGTAGCGTTATTCTCAAATTTACTGAGGCAGTTTTTGATAGTGCGTACAGTTTGGAGTTGGCATGTTTGCGCACGAATGTTGTGTATTGTCTCAAAGTGTGTGTATGTTTTCTGGTTAGGAATATCCCTGTATTGTTCATGTTTGATTTTGGATTGTGTCTGGTAATTGACACCTTTAGCAGCCGATTTTGTTGCGTCGGACTCAAGCAACATGCTGTAACACTTGGGTTGTAAGCAGATGATTTCACTCGGGTAGTCATCAGCTGTTTCGCTTTTCAGTAGTCCTAGCTGTCATTTCTTGGATTCATTGAACAAGGGGTGATTTTTTTGGGATAGTTGGAGAAGTCCATGTATTCAGCCAGGGGAGCTTGGCGCATTTCCGCTTCAATATCGGCCGCACCATTGAACTGGATCAGCAACGAGTCAGTGTCCGAGTAGATGAGCGAGACGTTGTCACCGTAGCGTGGCTTCAGTGTGTCATAGAAGAAGCTGTAGACTTTTGCTTTTGCTTTTTCAAGCACGAAGAATCCAACTTGGAGTGGATGAACCATACGGATATTTTTTTTTGCTGGAGGATCTTGATGACTGTTCCGGGGCCGATGGCGTAGCAGTTTTTTAGGAGCGGGTTGACAGCGTGTTTTCGGAACTCGTTGGTGGTGCACTGGGATATCATTTATAGGAGAACATAACTTTTTCACACCGAAAATTCGGCGCGAGCATCTTGGCGAAACATAAGTAATGACTTCGACTTCCCTCTATTGTGTTATATTGATCCTTGATACCAATGACAGTCTGTGGGTTCTTTATCAATGACATATATTTAGTCCTCACCTGAAGCTGTCGACTCGTCATATCGGTGTAGGATTTATCATCTGGGTGCGCTTTTTTCTCTGATATATTGGTGTTCTAGACTAACGACCTTAGTACACATTTTAGATAAGCGACGACATTTGGGAGAAGTGTATGCAATACTTGTATTCCTATCCTTGTACCCAAAACTTTATTTTTTTTTAGTCTTCAGCGAGCTTTTTATGGACGCTATTTTTTTAATAAATGTTACATGTTTATAACATCAAATCGTTTCAGATTTCTTCTTGCTATTATTAACATTTCCATTCTTTATATTCCCGCTGATTTCCGAAATGTACATAATTCTCCTAGCACTCAAACGTTTGAGACATGATTCTCTCTCCTCATGTTTCATTACCAATAATTTTGAAACAAAGACAGATATACATTTGATTTTATTATGCAATTTTTACACTTCTTATACTCGACACACTTTCATTACCCTATTTGATAATTCGGTTTCCTTCAACGTCCGGAATTTTTCATGCATTTTATCACGGATTGATACCGCCATATGCTGGCATATGTCGGCATATGCCGGTATAATGTAGGCGTATTCACAGTTTGATCCCGCCATATGGCGGCATATGCCGGCATATGCTGGTATCATGTGGGCGTCTTCACGATCGATGGCTGAATAATGTTTGCATTTACACGCATTTTTGTTAAATGGTTTCCATACACTGCCGGATGCATCAATATCTACGCAGCCGAACCTAACCTATAGAACAACATCCCTTGCTGTTTGTTACAAGATAGTTATTAGGCATCAGCTTCATGCTATGTTATGTTAAAAGAAGTAATCATCCTATCCTAGACTAACCTAACTTATGTACGGTATTCAGTTAATTTGTGTTACGATGCATAATACATATCTCCACTTGATTCTATATTTTGATTTATCCTTTGCAGTTTTGATAACCTACACCTAATTATTTCTACTTCGCAATCAATCTCGAGACATATATGTTACCAGAGAGGTCGGATTTTTTTTTCAATCTTAGGAGACATGATTCTCTCTCCTAATGTTTCATTACCAATATTTTTAAAACAAGCTCAGATACACATTTAATTTTTATTAGGCAATTTTACACTTCTTATACTTGACATCCTTTCCTTACCCCATTTGATAATTCGGTTTCTTTCAACGTTCGAGATTTTTCATGCATTTTATCACGGTTTGATACCGGCATATGCCGGTATAATGTAGCTGTATTCGCGGTTTCATCCCGCTATATGCCGGCATATGCCGGCATATGCTGGTATAATGTAGGCGTATTCACGGTCGATGTCGGTATAATGACGGCATTTACACTCATTTTTGCAAAAGAGTTACCATACACAGCCAGATACATTAATACCTACGCAACCTAACCTAACTCCACTTTTCTCTACATTTTGATCAATCCTTCGCAGTTTGATACACACATCAAATTCTGATTTAGTAAATCATCAATAACCTAACATAACCTCTCGTATGTACGGTATTCAGTCATTGATTTTTACGATGCATAATACATATCTCCACTTATCTCTACAATTTTGATCAATCCTTTGCAGTATGATACACACATCCAATTCTGAACTTGTAAATCGTCAAAAAACTAACCTAACCTAACTTATGTACGATATTCAGTCACTGTTTTATTCAATGCATAACAAATATCTCCACTTAACTGTATTTTTTTTGTTCTATCCTTTGCAGCTTTGATAACTTACACCTAATTATTTCTACTTCGCATTCAATCTCGACTCATATATGTTACAAGAGAGGTCAGATTTTTAAATCTTAAATGGAATGATTGTTACAAGTAATTCATATTTGTTTCCATCATCATACAAAGGGGTCTTCATCTCATACTAGGTCTACCACATTTTTTGTCAATATCTCCTGACACTTTATCCTCTGACGACTTGCACAGTTAATCTACCTTTTTTCTTTCCAATATTTTCTTCATAGTTTTCACGATGACAGCGTTTCAAGTGTCACCACACGTTACTCGTGGATTTATATTTATTCAATTTTATTTCTTTCTAGCAATGTTCACTGACCCCCATCAACCCATTACTTCCACAACAGAATCCCAATATTGACTGAGTATTTTTTCTCTTTTTTTTTCTCTGTGTATATTCGAGCGTATGTACGTGTACATGTATTGAAAAGAAAAAAAAAATCATATATAATATATTTTCAATACAGTTTAAAAATTTGCATATATAACATATTTTCAATACAATTTAAAAACTTTGAAAATAAAAGATTTTTTTAAATTGTATTGGAAATATGTTATATATGTAAATTTTTAAACTGTATTAAAAATATGTTATATATGTATTTTGTTTTCTTTTCAATACATGTACACGTACATACGCTCGAATATACACATGCACGTACGTAAACAGCTCTATTCAGTACATACATACGTTCATGTTGACCACGGTGAGCGATGATGGGCTTAATGTTTTGCAAGATGTAACATGTAATCAAGATATAAAAGGTATCTGCACGCCGAGAATGGAGTCAGTGATACGTGAAGAACAAGCGGAGACGTGCGTATCGTCTCAGAATACATAAAAATGGATGTTCACATGCCAAAAATTGGATTACGAGTGTTGGATGAAAAGATCTCCGAAGATGATTTAGCATGGTTCAAGAATATATTGACAAGTGATGGAGATATCAATTATCTACAAATGCGGAGAACAAGAACCACAAGAGCAGAAACTATTATCCATATATTGAGAGACAATGAAGAAAACAGGATTTGGGTGACAGATTTCGAAACATTTCAGTCGTATGTAACAGAGTTAAAAGAAAAATAAGAAGGTATATCTTGAAATTGATATTTACCAAGCAGAAAACTTCCACACATGTAAGAAAGTTGGGTTACTGGAAAATAAATTCTATCTAGGGAGGGAAGAAAATCTGAAGCGTATGATGGAGTTTCTTTCGGATAAAGATTGGAGGTACATTGAATTGGGTAAGATTCGAATAATTAAAGTTCGCACAGAAGAAGAAGAAGAACATATATGGAAATGCGGGGATCTACATTTATGGAGATACGGGATGGAGCAGGTTTCCGTATTCATATCAGAGATATGGTGGACTATATGAAGGAATTTGAGAGGAGTCTGCTACAAAGTGATGGTGGCTGCGGTTGTATGTACGCACCATGTTGATACAAGAATGCCTAAACATTGATGAATCCAGCAAGATCTGTAATTAATACTGATAAAAAACAATATAACTAAGAAAAATCGTAAATTAAATTGTTTATATTTTCCTATAAAACTCAAAGGATAAGCGTTGAATTGCATACCTTGTGTCAGACGGAGGTAACATCAAAATTGTTCAAGTCGGTAGGAGAATATATTTCAAGGAATGCAACGCTACCCATAAACCTAACTCAGGGCAAATGCTGTATATAAAGTGACAGAATGGTGAGATATAAATCAGAGTCCGATGAGAAAAAATACTCAGTCAATATTGGGATTCTGTTGTGGAAGTAATGGGTTGATGGGGGTCTGTAAACATTGCCAGAAAGAAATAAAATTGAATAAATATAAATCCACGAGTAACGTGTGGTGACATTTGAAACGCTGTCATCGTGAAGAGTATGAAGAAAATTTTGGAAAAAAAGGTAGATTAACTGAGGAAGTCGTCAGAAGATGAAGTGTCAGGATATATTGACGAAAAATGTGGTAGACCTAGTATGAGATGAAGACCCCTTTGTATGATGATGGAAACAAATATGATTACTTGTAACAATCATTCCATTTAAGATTTAAAAATCTGACCTCTCTGGGAACATATATGAGTTGAGATTGAATGCGAAGTAGAAATAATCAGGTGTAAGTTATCAAAGCTGCAAAGGATAGAACAAAAAAAATTACAGTTAAGTGGAGATACTTGCTATGCATTGAATAAAACAGTGACTGAATATCGTACGTGAGTTAGTTAAGGTTAGTTTTTTGACGATTTACAAGTTAAGAATTGAATGTGTGTATCATACTGCAAAGGATTGATCAAAAATGTAGAGATAAATCGAGATATATATTATGCATCGTAAAAATCAATGACTGAATACCGTACATAAGATAGGTTATGTTAGGTTTCTGATGATTTACTAAATCAGAATTGGATGTGTGTATCAAACTGCAAAAGATTGATCAAAATGTAGAGAAAAGTGGAGTTAAGTTAGGTTGCGTAGGTATTAATGTATCTGGCTGTGTATGGTAACCCTTTTGCAAAAATGTGTGTAAATGCCGACATTATACCGACATCGACGGTGCATACGCTTACATTATACCAGCATATGCCGGCATATGTCGGGATCAAACCGTGAATACAGCTACATTATACCGGCATATGCCGGCATATGCTGGTATCAAACCGTGATAAAATGCATGAAAAATCTCGACCGTTGAAGGAAACCGAATTATCGAATGGGGTAATGAAAGGATGTCAGGTATAAGAAGTGTAAAATTGCATAATAAAAATTAAATGTATATCTGACTTTGTTTTGAAATTATTGGTAATGAAACATGAGGAGAGAGAATCATGTCTCCTGAGATTGAAAAAAAATCCGACCTCTCTGGTGTCATATATGACTCGAGATTGATTGCGAAGTAGAAATAATTAGGTGTAAGTTATCAAAACTGCAAACGATAGATCAAAATGTAGAGTCAAGTGGAGATATGTATTATGCATCGTATAAACGTTGACTGAATACCGTACATAAGTTAGGTTAGTCTAGGATAGGATGCTTACTTCTTTTAACATAACATAGCATGAAGCTGATGCCTATTAAATATCTTGTAACAAGCAGCAAGGGATGTTGTTCTATTGGTTAGGTCAGGTTGCATAGGTATTAATGCATCGGGCAGTGTATGGAAACCCTTTTACAAAAATGTGTGTAAGTGCCGACATTATACCGACATCGACCGCGAATACGCATACATTATACCAGCATATGTCGGCATATGGTGGCATATGCCGGCAAATGCCGTCATATGGCGGGATCAAACCGTGTATACAGCTACATTATACCGGCATATGCCGGCATATGATGGTATCAAACCGTGATAAAATGCATGAAAAAATCCCGAACGTTGAAGGAA
Source organism: Gammarus roeselii (assembly GCA_016164225.1). NCBI lineage: Eukaryota > Metazoa > Arthropoda > Malacostraca > Amphipoda > Gammaridae > Gammarus > Gammarus roeselii. Next base: position 3,379 of record SDVV010038721.1, on the reverse strand, counting down.
ACCGAATTATCAAATCGGGTAAAGAAAGGGTGTCAAGTATAAGAAGTGTAAAAATTGCATCAAAAATCAAATGTATATCTGACTTTGCTTCAAAATTATTGGTAATGAAACATGAGGAGAGAGAATCATGTCTCAAACGTTTGAGCGCTAGGAGAATTATGTATCTTTCGGAAATCTGCGGGAATATAAAGCTTGGAAATGTTGATAATAGCAAGAAGAAATCTGAAACAATTCGATGTTATAAACATGTATCAGTAATTAAAAAATTAGCTTCCATAAAAAGCACGCTGAAGACTGAAAAAAAAAATTGGTTACAAGGATAGGAATACAAGTATTGCATACACTTCTCCCAAAGGTCGTCATTTATCTAAAATGTGTACTAAGGGCGTTAGTCTAGAACACCAATATATCACAGAAAAACGTGCACCCAGATGATAAATCCTACACCAATATGACGAGTCGACAGCTTCAGGTAAGGACTACATATATGTCATTGATAAAGAACCCACAGACTGTCATTGGTATCAAGGATCAATATAACACTAGAGAGGGAGGTCGAAGTCATTACTTATGTTTTGCCAAGATACTCACGTCGAATTTTCGGTGTGAAAAAGTTATGTTTTCGTATAAATGATATCCCAGTGCACCACCAACGAATTCCAAAAACACGCTATCAACCCGCTCCTAAAAAACTGCTTCGCCATCGCCCCGGTACAGTCATCATGATCCTCAAGCAAAAAAAATATCCGAATGGTTCATCCACTCCAAATTGGATTCTTCGTGCTTGAAAAAGCATAAGCAAAAGTCTACAGCTTCTTCTATGACACACTGAAGCCACGTTACGGTGACAACGTCTCGCTCATCTACTCGGACACTGACTCGTTTCTGATCCAGTTCAAAGGCGCGGCCGACATTGAAGCGGAAATGCGCCAATTCTTGCCTATGGCCACCCGGACATTCCCAAAAATCTATTGAAAAAACACCTACCGTCACTAAAAAGAGGAAGCGATGTGCCTTGGCTAATGAAATCGATGAAGAAATGGATTTAACATGGAAGAGATGCAAGCCGGGTGAGACCGTCTTTTGCGTATGTAGTCGACTTTATGATGAAAGTACGTGTACCTCAGCAGGTTTCATTCTGAAAATGTTCATAAAATGTATATAATCCTTGTATGCTCTTATGTATATAAAATATAAAAATTATTATAATAAACTTGTCCCATTTCCACCTAAATTGGCATTTGAAAAAAAATATGCATTGGAAAGAACTGTAACAAAACCCATAAAAACGATGAGGTATTTTCGCTATTGGAACACCGCGTTAATGGAACACTGATATAACTGTTTCATAACTGGATAATGCAATATGGGGTAGATAGATTCTCGTAACGAAGATACAGCCTCCTAAGAAATAAATATACATTAACCTGCAAACAACCTGACAAATAATCCTTTCTATTTTTCTATAGATATTATATACATATGAAACAAATAGATGGGAAACCCAGAACCTTGCCTGCAATCCTATCTTCAGGCTTGTACAAACAGGGCCGTTCGCACACTAAGGCTGCAAATTGAGTTATAAGACATGCCTACCACACTAACCCTATAGAAGAATATATAGTGATATATGAACAGAACATACAAACATATCCCAACCCCTTATCGCTACGAACCCACCAATCAAGCATCGATTGAGTCAATTATACTCCTGAGTGATTCTTCTCTAGGAATGATTCAGTCATCCTGTATATATTGTATCTATTTTCCTTCATCGGTTAGCTCACAAAGAAATACGAATGAATGGGTTTCTGCAGGAGTGTGTAAAGCTTAGCGCAAGGGTACTGATTAATACAATCGGATAATGATAACAATAAACTAATTGAATCTATGCTACGTGTAAAATTGATCAACAGCGAGCAACGCGCCCTACGGGGGAGCCTATTATGACTCACGTTGAGGCTCTGGTGGAAATGAGGCTCAAATCAAAATCAAAACAGCGAGCAACGTAGATAATGATATCGAGGTTGAAAAATCATCATGAAGGTGTCCGGAAAAAGAGGCTTTTTAATATATAATAATACATATAAATTATTATCACTAAAAAATTCGTATAAATTTATGTTTATCAATACCCCCAAAAAAACATTCAGAGGACAAAGCATTGAAATGCAATATGGAAGCAACGAAGTTGCAATATCCCCCCCAAGAATTTTAATGCTAATACCCTTATGTAAATATATAACCCGTTAACATGTATAAATTTTCCGCTCATTGACTCACGCACCAAACCAGTTCCGGTACCCTACGCCCCCCTCCGCCCCCCGTTTCTGCACGAACCCCCGTACGGCCGGTTGAGTCAAGCTGCATGCATCGCGCCCTACTCCGCCCACCAATAGTAACTCTATTAACGCCTATCTATAATCCTTCACATCCGCGTTTTGCGCCACTTTATACTACTCATGTTACTCTAGCAGTAAAGCTTACACAACGTTGCACTTTTTCCCTCTGAGTTTTGGTGCATTTCTCCCAAATTGAAAGACAGTAATTGATAAGAGAGAAAACCTTAGCATGGACAATTCGGTAACCTTGATTTTCAATTCAATTATTTTTTTGCCGAATTGAGGCCCAAAAGTGTTCCGTTCAACTTAGAAGACAGAGTAGTTACGTGATGTTTGAAAGAAAGGTTGAGATCAAACCATACGCCTGAACTTCTATGTCTTCTTCAACTATTATGTCAGATTTGCCAGTCCTGATGGATAAATTTATTGAAATTGCTTTCCTTTTTCGGTTTGAGCCAAATAAAATGCATTTTTTCTGAGTTAAGCTTGAGTCCATTTATATAATACCAATGTTTCAAATTACTTACGGCTGTCTCAGCGTCGTCTTTTAACGTATTCAAATCAGACGATTTTTGCGAAAGTAAGATTTGAACATCATCGGCGTACATGACCATTTTTGCTTGCTATTTGTTAATTTACAGTCGATTTCATTTACGAAAACAAGGTAGACGGGCCGAGTATCTAACCTTGAGAAACCCCAAAGGCAATTGTGGATGGACTCGACATAGTAGTGTTATCAAGTTTAACTGATTGTCGCCGATTCATCAGATAACTTTCAAACCAAGAAAGGTCTATTCCTATGTTACGAAGTTTTTCAAATATAATTTCATTGCTTACACTGTCGAATGCTTTTGACAGATTTTACAGTACAAGCAGAGATATCTGCCTATCATCAAAGTTTTTGTACAGATTTTCAGTGATGCTCATTAGTGCGTCGTCTAGGGACAATTTCCCTGATAAGCATATTGACTTTCATTGTTGAATTTCAGGTAATTATTTAACTTGATAGATAGATATCTGGCAGGAAACTCCGGCAG
>SDVV010038720.1:0-10702 GCA_016164225.1 Gammarus roeselii | reverse complement strand
TGACATCTAATATTTTGGTAATTCCTTATATGTTCAATAACTCTACAAAGCTACGTCTCTTAGCATATGGATTCGGAATTTCTCGCCGAACTCCTCATATGATTTGGCTCAAATGGGGCGTCCTCCACCTCTATTGGGAACAGCGTGAACAGCACCTTCACAGCATCGCTCACAACACCCTTTTCTCCTAGTGGCTGCTCGCACGCCTTTAATCCCCGCATGGTCACCAAAGGCTCGAGCCTTTCAATATCCTTTGTGTATGCATGCGTTGTTATGTGATGTTCGACCAGTTAGTAAATTGCTGTCATCCTACCGATGATCTTGATAATGTTATGTGGTTTCAGAGATCACCCACGCTCACTATCTGGTCTTGCTTGCACTGAGGCGTTTCAGAGATCACCACGCTCACTATCTGGTCTTGCTCGCACTGAGGCGTTTCAGAGATCACCCACGCTCACTATGGAGTCTTGTTGAAGACGCTTCAGAGACCACCCACGCTCAATATTGGGTCTTACTTGCACTGAGGCGTTTCAGAGATCACCCACGCTCACTATGGGGTCTTGCTCGCCCTGAGACGTTTCAGAGATCACCCACGCTCCCTATGGGGTCTTCTTGAAGGCGTTTCAGAGACCACCCACGCTCAATATTGGGTCTTGCTCGCACTGAGGCGTTTCAGAGATCACCCACGCTCCCTATGGGGTCTTCTTGAAGGCGTTTCAGAGACCACACACGCTCAATATTGGGTCTTGCTCGCACTGAGGCGTTTCAGAGAACACCCACGCCTACTATGGGGTCTTGCTCGCACTGAGGCGTTTCAGAGATCACCCACGCTCACTTTGAAGTCTTGCTCGCACTAAGGCGTTTCAGAGATCACCCACGCTCACTATGGGGTCTAGCTCGCTCTGAGGCGTTTCAGAGATCACCCACGCTCACTTTGGAGTCCAGCTCGCTCTGAGGCGTTTCAGAGATCACCCACGCTCACTATGGGGTCTCGCTCGCACTGAGGCTTGAACCAAGGTGCATAGGAACGGAGATCTATTTCGAGAGCTAATGATAAATTTCGGTTCGTGATACAATATGAATGAAACAGTTTTATCATACACACTAGCGTGCCTACCTACCATTGTTGAAAAAGACGACAAGAAAATGTTTATGTATATACAAGTGTGCGTAGCTGGCTCATGAAGTGAATGAACTTCACGCTCTACAGAAGAGCTGTCAAACAGCTAACGCTCGAGCCGTTAGCCGTCATATTCGTCGGCACAACCACCATCACATACACCATCGCATCTACCCTCACTTTCAATATCACATCCACCATCGCATCTACCCTCTTTTCCAATATCACTTCCACTATCGAATCTACATGCACTTCCAATATCACATTCACTATCGCATCTACTCTCTTTTCCAATATAACTTCCACCATCGCATCTACTCTCACGCCGAATATCACATCCACCCTTGCATCTACCCTCACTTACAATATTACATCCACCATCGCATCTACACTTTTTTCCAGTACCACTTCCACCATAGCATCTACCCTCACTTTCAATATCACATCTACCCTCACTTCCAATATCACATCCAGCATCACATCTACCATCACTTCCAATATCACATCCACCATCGCATCTACTCTCACTTCTAATATCACATCCACCATCGCATCACCCTCACTTCCAATATCGCATCCACCATCGCATCTACCTTCACTTCCAATATCACATCCTCCATCGCATCTACCCTCACTTCCAATATCACATCCACCATCGCATCCACCCTCACTTTCAATATCACATCCAATATCACATCCATCTACCCTCACTTCCAGTACCACAACCCACCATCATATCTACTCACTTCCAATATCACATCCTCCATCGTATCTACCCTCACTTCCAATATCACATCCACCATCGCATCTACCTTCACTTCTAATATCACATCCACCATCGCATCTACCCTCACTTCCAATATCACATCCACCATCGCATCTACCCTCACTTTCAATATCGCATCCTCCGTCGCATCAACCCTCACTTCCAATATCACATCCCCATCTTGTCAACATGATATTCATCGTAGATCCACCACAACGTCTACCATAGCATTCACCTCCCCACTACCACTACCACCATCACAACTACCGTCAATACCACTACCATTATCACTACCGCTACCACAACCACCATCACTACCACAACCATCATCACTACCACCACCACCACCACCATAACTACCACCATCACTAGCACCATCACTACCACTATCACTACCACCATCACTACCACAATCAATACCATCATCAATAGCACCATCACTACCACCATCACTACCACCATCACTGCCACTATCACAACCATCATCACTGCCACCACTTGATCTCCTATTTAGTGCAAGCGACTCTCATGTCACAAACGACTCGGAACTAGCGACCGCAACTGTATCCGTTTTTTTGATAGAACTCTAGTTGAAAACGTCAACAAACTGCGAAAAAGTCCCAAACTTTAGATTAGCTAACTTTAATGGCTTAAGAGAGCAAATGGCGTCAGCAAATATAACCCTCGGTCAAGATGTCGATCAATCGCTTAACAATTTCCGTACTGCACTTAAAAATATTGAATATGAGCGTATCTCGCGCAAAAACAGGCAAACAGCAGTCAATCCGCCTACGTACTGGAAAGGAGAATTGCAGCGCTTTCAGTCACGAACGAAAACAATGCACTCGATAAAACAGAATCATCCACATGACGACTTAACAAAAAATGAATACAACATCAGCAGAAGAGATCAAAAGAGAGTCCAGAAACGTGAGAAGAAAGATACATTTTACATTACATTTTGAGATACATTTTGAGATACATTTTGAGCAAGAAAAAATTGAAGTTTTGTAAATAGCCCTCACGGGAACGATGTTGGTGAGCTAGAAACGGACGGCACCAAAATGAGTGTCCTGCTTAGTGAATACTTGTGTTCTGCATTTACGTTAGAGAATCAGGATATTCCTGATCGTGAGGATATCATAGCGGAAAGACAAATTGAAGCCCTCAGCACAATAAGCTTTTCCCCCCGACGAAGTTATTAAATATATAGATAAATTGAAAGTCACAAAATCTCCAGGTTTAGACCAAGTTCATCCCAGAATTCTATAAGACACTAAAAACTAAATCGCCGAATATTTATTAAACATATTCACCCGGTCTCTCACAAGTGTCACCTGTCCCTCTAAATGGAAAGAGGCTAATGTTACTCCAATTTGAAAGAAAAGGGATAAAAATTGTCCCGGAAATTACCGTCCAATTAGTCTCACCTCAGTTAATGGCAAATTGATTTAAAGTTTAATAACGGATAAAATTAAAATTTCTTTGACTCAAACAAACTTATTGTCGACTCTCAACATGGCTTTAGACACGACCGTTCCTGTCTTACGAACCTGCTGCTTTTTTTTTTAAAGAATAAAGTTGAAATCCACGTCACAAAATCTCCAATCGATATTATCAACCTTGACTTTCAAAAGGCCTTTGATAATGTCTCCCACAAGCGCCTAGTTAGTAAATTGCACAGCATCGGTATTCGAGGCGAGCTTAACAACTGAATGAAAAGCTGGCTTAAGGACAGACGGCAGCGAGTTGTACTTAACGGAGCTTCCTCCCCCAGGGGTAATGTCACAAGCGACGTGCCTCGAGAATCCGTGTTAAGTCCAGTTCTCTTTATAATATCCATTAACGATCTCGATAGCTACGTACTCTGAAACATTAGCAAGTTTGCAGGCGATACTATGATATGAAGAAAAGTGCAAACTGAACTAGAGTGTCAGCAGATCCAACTAGACCTGAACAAAATTGTTCATTGATCAGAAAAATTGCAAATTAAATTTTAAACAAGTGTTAAGTTATGCACATAGGCTCTCATAACCTCAAACACTAATACTCAATCTCTGGAAAGAAACTCATTCCTGTCGCCGAAGAGAGACATTTAGGTGTCATCATTAGTAACGACTTGAAAAGAAGCATGCAATATAACGATGCTGCCAAAAAAGGCAGCAAAATGGTAGGTATGATAAACCAGCCACAGTATTCTCAAGTTATACAATACATTTGTTAGACAGCATCTCGAGTATTCCGTTCAATTTTGATCTCCATATCTTAGAAAGGAAGTTATTAAATTAGAAAAGCTCCAGCGTAGAGCTACCAAACTCATCTCTTCGCTGCGGAATGAATCGTACGAAGACAGGCTACCTGAACTCAATCTTTGCTCGCTAGAGAAACGTCGAGTCAGAGGCGACATGATCGAAGTGTGGAAGATTCGACATCACTCGCAATTTTTTCACGTATAGCGTTTTCCAAGAATGGATCAAACTTCCAGCGGAGGTCGTAAACAGCGATACAATTGGAACGTACAAGTCTCGGCTGAATGAGTTCTACATAAATCCCCGATAAATAGCTAAACCGTTCCCTCTCTTAATAAAATAAATATATATATAAATAAAATAAGAAAGTGTATTCATACACAGACGGTATGTTCTTCTTTGATACAATAAATTTATACATAGTAAATATAAAATAGGTAGAATGACAAGCTTAGAACATGTAACTAAGAAGTTGGAGCTGTGTGCAAGCGGTCGGGAGCCATTTTACTATCCTAGCTGGACATACGAACACGGCTATTGCCTAAACATGTCATGACAAGAGAGCTATAAGGGTAAGTTGTAATGTGCACAGTTGATATCACTGTATCCTCATGACATAAGGTGTTGCGATTTGACAAGGGGATAACTTATATGACAATTAGTTAGAGTGAGAATTGATAATTCAGCAGCACTGCCTAATTTATTGGGTAGCAAAGAATGCGACGGTATGAGTGGGTCTATGCGAGACAGAGAGTCACTGACAGAAAATCATATAAAGTATCAATATTATAATATATGATCAACTTAACAAAGGTTTCTTCGTACACGAGTTGTGTCTTAATGTTATAAAAAACAGAAATAGCACATGAAGCTTTCTTAGACGTTCGACTTCAGAACTTATCCTCTTATTAGCGAAAGGCAACCTAGTTTGGGCCAATATGCCTGTTGTTGTCTTCCTACACTTGAAAACACTTGTAAACTACCACCGTCACTGCCACCATCCCTACCACCATCACTACCACCATCACTACCACCATCACCACCACCATCACCACCACCATCACCACCACCATCAATATCACCATCACCACCACCATCACCATCACTACCACCATCACTTCCACCATCACCACCACCATCACCATCACTACCACCATCACCACCACCATCACTACCACCATCCACTAGCCATCAATATTCTTATATCTGCACCAATAAATCATCTCTGATGTCTGTAATTCCATGCGCTTTAAGTCCCATTTGTTGTGAGCCGGTTCCTAAGCTCACTCATTTGTTTGAGGCTTACGTGAGCTTAGTGTTGTCTAAAACGATGGTCTCTCACTGCAGATTTTTTGGAGTTGAATATTCAGCGGAAATGCAACGATACTGGTGGTGATTGCTTGGGGCCGTTCATAAACTGCTCCATAGAAAACTTAGCCTACGTATGTTGGAGCTATGGTGTGTATAGATGTAATAACCAAGAAGATTAGTAGGTAAAGTTTGTATGGGAGCACAATCCTATTAAAGTACTAGCTATAGCTTGTAAAAATGCAATGTCCTATGTGGGTGGTAGCATAGTCTATATACATGTAATATCCTACATGAGAAGGCGTTATCGTTTGTATCGGGGCGATTTCCTACAAAAGTTGAATCCGTATTAGGCATTGAAGCAATATCTGCTTAAGTAGTAACTACAGTTGTGCAGATGCAAGAGTTTGTATTTATATTGTAGACTGCCTAGATAATAGTTTATAATCTGTGTATAGATGCTAGTCTATAATTCGCGCAAAGATGCTTTGGTCCACAGAGATGCAATTCACTGGATACCTGCTACAAACTGCATTGATGCTGTAGCCTTCATTTAGGGCAGCATCCTTAATGTGTACCTAAAGGGAGGAAAGAGTGCCGTGGAACAATGTACACTGTGCATGAATTTGGAACCTGTGCGCAATGTGCATTGCTATGAACGTATGTCAAAACATGCCAGTGCTAAAGCGTGGCCTGTGTACTTATTTTCTACCATCTTGACAGCATTCAGCCATCACATTTCCTGCATTTGTTTCCCACGCATACGAATGTGGATGAGTTTCCTAACACGGAATTAGGAATAAGTAATAAGGATTTGGTCGAGCATTGGTTGGTTCCTCAATGCTCTTCCTCGCCCCTCCTCTGAGGCGTGAGAGCTCCCCCATTGGCCGAGCATTGATTGGTTCCTCAATGCTATTCCTCGCCCCTCCTCTGAGGAGTAGGAGCTTCTCCTTTGGTCGAGCATTGGTTGTTTCCTCAATGCTCTTCCTCGCCCCTCCTCTTAGGCGTAGGAGCTCTTCCATTGGTCGAGCGCTGGTTGATTCCGCAATGCTCTTCCTCGTCCCTCATCTGAGGCGGAGGAGCTCCTCCATTGGTCAAGCATTGGTAAGTCCCTCAATGCTCTTCCTCGCCCCTCCTCTGAGGCGTAATATCTCTTCCATTGGTCGAGCGTTGGTTGGTTCCGCAATGCTCTTCCTCGCCCCTCATCTGAGGCGGAGAAGCTACTTCATTGGTCAAGCACTGAGTGGTTGCGCATTGCTCTTCGTCGCCCCTCCTCTGAGGCGTAGGAGCTCCTCCATTAGTCGAACACTGAATGGTTCCGCAATGCTCTTCCTCGCCCCTCCTCTAAGGCGTAAGAGCTCCTCCAGTGGTCGAGCAATGGCTTATTCCGCAATGCTCTTCCTCACCCCTCCTCTAGGGCGTAGGAGCTCCTCCATTGGTCGAGCACTGGTTGGTTCCGCAATGCTCTTCTTCGCCCCTCCTCTGAGGCGTAAGAGCTCCTCCATTGGTCAAGCACTGGTTGGTTCCACAATGCTCTTCCTCACCCCTCCTCTAGGGCGTAGGAGCTCCTCCATTGGTCGAGCACTGGTTGGTTCCGCAATGCTCTTCTTCGCCCCTCCTCTGAGGCGTAGGAGATCCTCCATTAGTCGAGCATTGGTTGGTTTCTCAATGTTCTTCCTCGCTCCTCCTCTGAGGCGTAAGAGCTCCTCCATTGGTCGAGCGCTGGCTGGTTCCGCAATGCTCTTCCTCGCCCCTCCTCTGAGGTGTAAGGGCTCCTCCAGTAGTCGAGCAATGGTTTATTCCGCAATGCTCTTCCTCGCCCCTCTTTTGAGGCGTTAGAGTTCCTCCATTGGTCAAGCACTGGTTGGTTCCTCAAAGCTCTTCCTCGCCCCTCCTTTGAGGTGTGAGAGCTCCTTCATTGGTCGAGCATTGGTTGGTTAATCAACGCTCTTCTTCACTCTTCCTCTGAGGGGTAAGAGCTTCTCCATTGGTCGAGCACTGGCTGGTTCCACGATGCTCTTCCTCACCCCTCCTCTAGGGCTCAAAAGCTCCTCCATTGGTCGAGCACAGGTTGGTTCTGCAATGCTCTTCTTCGCCCCTCCTCTGAGGCGTAAGAGCTCCTTCATTGGGTGAGCACTGGCTGGTTACTCAATGTTTTGCCTCGCTCCTCCTCTGAGGCGTAAGAGCTCCTCCATTGGTCGAGCATTGGTAGTTCCGCAATGCCCTTCCTCGCCCCTCCTCTGAGGCATAGGACTCCAACATTGGTCGATCGTTGGTTGGTTCCTCAATACTCTTGATCGCTCCTCCTTTGAGGCGTAAGAGCTCCTCCATTGATCAAGCATTGGTTGGTTCCGCATTGCTGTTCCTTGCCCCTTCTCTGAGGCGAAATAGCTCTTCCATTGGTCGAGCGCTGGCTGGTTCCGCAATGCTCTTCCTCGCCCCTCCTCTGAGGTGTAGGAGCTCATCCAGTAGTCGAGCAATGGTTTATTCCGCAATGCTCTTCCTCGCCCCTCTTTCGAGGCGTTAGAGTTCCTCCATTGGTCGAGCACTGGTTGGTTCCTCGAAGCTCTTCCTCGCCCCTCCTCTGAGGCATTGGACTCCAACATTGGTCGATCATTGGTTGGTTCCGCAATGCTTTTCCTTGCCCTCCCCTGAGGCGTAAGAGCTCCACCATTGGTCGAGCATTGGTTGGTTACTCAATGCTCTTCCTCGCCCCTCCTCTGAGGTGTAATAGCTCCTCCATTGGTCGAGCACTGGTTGGTTTCTCAATGCTCTTCCTCGCCCCTCCTCTGAGGCGTAATAGCTCCTCCATTGGTCGAGCACTGGTTGGTTCCTCAATGCTCTTCCTCGCCCCTCCTCTGAGGCGTAAGAGCTTCTTCATTGGTCAAGCAATGAGTGGATCCGCATTGTTTTTCGGCACCCCTCCTCTGAGACGTAAAAGTTCCTCCATTGGTAAAACACTGGATGGTTCCGCAATGCTCTTCCTCGCCCCTCCTCTGAGGCGTATGAGCTCCTGAATTGGTCGAGCATAGTATGGTTCCTCAATGCTCCTCCTTGCTCTTCCTCTGAGGCGTAGAAGCTCCTCAATTGGTCGAACACTGGTTAATTTTGCAATTCTCTTCCTCGCCCCTCCTTTGAGGCGTATGAGCTCTTCCATTGGTCGAGCATTGGTTGGTTCCGCATTGCTGTTCCTCGCCCCTCCTTAGAGGCGAAAGAGCTCCTCCCTTGGTCGAGCACTGGTTGGTTCCGCAATGCTCTTCCTCGACCCTCCTCTGAGGCGTAACAGCTCCTCCTTTGGTCGAGCAATGGCTTGTTCTGCAATGCTCTTCCTCGCCCCTCCTCTGAGGCGTATGAGCTCCTCCATTGGTCAAGCACTGGTTGGTTCTGCAATGCTCTTTCTCGCCCCTCCTCGAAGGCGTAGGAGTTCCTCCATTCGTCGAGCATAGTATGTTTTCTCAATGCTCTTTCCCGCTCCTCCTCTGAGGTGTATGAGCTCCTCCATTGTTCAAGCACTGGTTGGTTCCGCAAAGCTCGTCCTCGCCTCTCCTATGAGGCGTAACAGCTCCTCCTTTGGTCAATCACTGGTTAGTTTCACAACGCTCTTCCTCGCCCCTCCTCTAAGGCGTAACAGCTCCTCCATTGGTCGAGCACTGGTTGGTTCCGCAATGGTCTTCCTCGCCCCTCCTCGAGGCATAAGAGCTCTCCATTGGTCGAGCACTTGATGGTTCCGCAATGCTCTTCCTTGCTCCTTCTCTGAGGCGTAAGAGCTCCTCCATTGGTCGAGCATTGGTTGTTTACTCAAAGCTCTTCCTTGCCCCTCATCTGAGGCGTAACAGCTCCTCCTTTGGTCGAGCACTGGCTGGTTCCAAAAAAGTTCTTCCTTGCCTCTCCTCTGAGGCGTGAGAGCTTCTCCATTGGTCGAGCGCTGGTTGGTTCCGCAATGCTCTTCCTCGCCCTTCATATGAGGCGTAGGAGCTCCTCCATTGGTCGAGTACTAGTTGGTTCCGCAATGCTCTTTCTCGCCCCTCCTCTGAGGTGTAGGAGTTCCTCCATTCGTCGAGCATAGTATGGTTTCTCAATGCTCTTTCCCGCTCCTCCTCTGAGGAGTATGAGCTCCTCCATTGTTCAAGCACTGGTTGGTTCCGCAATGCTTTGATTCTACCCTCCTCTGAGGCATATGAGCTCCTCCATTGGTCAAGCACTGGCTGGTTCCGCAATGCTCTTCCTCGCCCCTCTTCTGAGGCGTAAGAGCTTTTCCATTGGTCAAGCACTTGGTGGTTCCGCATTGCTCTTCGTCGCCCCTCCTCTGAGGCGTAAGAGCTTCTCCATTGTTCGAACACTGGATGGTTCCGCAATGCTCTCCCTCGCTCTTCCTTTGAGGCGTAGGAGCTTTTCCATTGGTCAAGCATTGATTGGTTCCGCAATGCTCTTCTTCGCCCCTCCTCTGAGGCTTAAGAGCTTCTCCATTGGTCGATCATTGTTTGGTTTCGTAATGCTCTTCCTCGCCCTTCCTCTGAGGCGTAAGAGCCCCTCCTTTGGTCGAGCACTGGCTGGTTCCAAAAAGCTCTTCCTCACCCCTCCTCTGAGGCGTAGGAGCTCCTCCATTGGTCCAGCATTGGTTGGTTCAGCGATGCTGTGATTTTACCCTCCTCTGAGGCGTAAGAGCTCCTCCATTGGTCAAGCACTGGTTGGTTCCGCAATGCTCTTTCTCGCCCCTCCTATGTGCCATAACAGCTCCTCTCTTTGGTCAAGCACTGGTTAGTTGCGAAAAGCTCTTCCTCGTCCCTCTTCTGAGGCGTAACAGCTCCTCCATTGATCGAGTACTGGCTGGTTCCGCAATGCTCTTCCTTGCCCCTCCTCTGAAGCGTGAGAGCTCCTCCATTGGTCGAGCATTGGTTGGTTCCTCATTGCTCTTCCTCGCTCTTCCTCTCAGGCGTAAGAGCTCCTCCATTGGTCAAGCATTGGTTGGTTCCTCAATGCTCTACCCCGCACCTTCTTTGAGGCACAAGAGCTCTCCCATTGGTCGAGCGCTGATTGGTTCCGCAATGCTCTTCCTCGCCTCTCATTTGAGCCGTAGGAGCTCCTCCTTTGTTCGAGCACTGTTTGGTTCCGCACTGCTCTTCCTCGCTCCTCCTCTGAGGTGTATGAGCTCCTCCATTGTTCAAGCACTGAGTGGTTCCGCATTTCTCTTCGTCGCCCCTCCTCTGAGGCGTAAGAGCTCCTCCATTGGTCGAGCATAGTATGGTTTCGCAATGCTCT
>SDVV010038719.1:0-10702 GCA_016164225.1 Gammarus roeselii | reverse complement strand
CTCGTCATCAACCAACTATTCTCTTGGGAACAGGTCTCGTGATCACCTAATCTCCGCTCTGTGAACAGGCCTAGTCATCACCTAATCACCACTCTGTGAACAGGCCTAGTCATCACCCAATCTCCTGTTTGTTGATAGATATCGTTTTCACCCAACGATTCTCATTGTAAACAGGTCGTGTCATGACCCGACTCTTCTCTTATTGAACAGGCCTAGCCATCACCAAATTTTCTTTTTGTGAAGAAATATCGTCATCAGGTCTCGTCATCACCCAACATTGTTCTTGTGAACAGGACTCGCCATCACTTAACTCTCTTCTTTGTAAACAGGTCTTGTGTCGCTAACTCTCGCCCAGGGAGCCTACCTTCCCCCAGCTCCCAATGGAAATGGTGCTAATGGCAACGGCCTCAACGCTAATGGTAATAATGCCAATGGACGGAACGGTAATGGCAACAATGGCAATGGAGTTAATGGCAATGGTTCAAACGGCTACAGGGTAAACGGCAACGGTGTAAACGGCATCAGGGTGAATGGCAACGGTGTCAATGGCAACGGTGCCAATGGCAATGGCGGTAATGGAAATGGTTACACAAATGGCGCCAATGGCAATGGTTACACAAATGGAAATGGTGTAAGAAATGGCGCCAATGGAAATGGTCTGACAACCAGAATCAATGGAAACGGATACACAAACGGCAATGGGAATGGTGCCGTAAACGGTAACAGCTATACGAATGGGAACGGGTTCACCAACGGTAATGGCAATGGTGTCGTAAACGGAAATGGCGTCGTGAACGGCAATGGAAATGGTGTCGTAAACGGCAATGGAAATGGCGTCTCAAACGGCAATGGAAATGGCGTCGTAAACGGCAACGGATATACCAATGGCAATGGAAATGGAGTCGTAAACGGCAACGGATATACCAATGGCAATGGAAATGGCGTCGTAAACGGCAACAGATATACCAATGGCAATGGGAATGGAGTCAACGGTAATGGATACACAAATGGCAATGGTGCGAATGGCAATGGTGCAAATGGCAATGGTGCAAATGGCAATGGTGCAAATGGCAATGGTGCAAATGGCAATGGTGCAAATGGCAATGGTGCAAACGGCTACGGAGTCAATGGAAATGGTTTAACAAACGGCAACGGCTTCAATGGAAACGGAATCAACGCCGGCAACGGAAATGGCCCCAACGGGGCAAATGGCAACGATCTCTTGGCACTGGCATCCGCCATTGGTGGGGGTGGTCAGCCTGGGGTTGACTATCCTATTCTGGCAGCAGTGCCGCAAACAACCTTCGTGTGCGACGGTCTCTTGCCCGGATACTACGCCGACACCGAGGCACAATGCCAGGTGAGTGTTGTCCTGCTATGCTGACACCGAGCTTCAGTGCCAGGTGTCAGGTTAGTGCCGGGCTACAACGTCGACACAGAGCCTCAATGCCAGGTGAGTGTTGTCCTGCTATGCTGACACCGAGCTTCAGTGCCAGGTGTCAGGTTAGTGCCGGGCTACAACGTCGACACAGAGCCTCAATGCCAGGTGAGTGTTGTCCTGCTATGCTGACACCGAGCTTCAGTGCCAGGTGTCAGGTTAGTGCCGGGCTAGAACGTCGACACAGAGCCTCAATGCCAGGTGAGTGTTGTCCTGCTATGCTGACACCGAGCTTCAGTGCCAGGTGTTAGGTTAGTGCCGGGCTACAACGCCGACACAGAGCCGCAATACAAGGTGAGTGCTGAAGCGCCGTGCTAGCTACGGCTGAATTAATACACCATGCCAAACTTCCACATCCCTAAGATGCTCAACATCTTGCCTGCTTGCATGCCACTGCTGTTTATCGTCTACAGGAAGCATTGCATGCAAGAGAGGCTCCATGGTTGGCGTGTTGGCTGCGATGGGCGGGTGAGGGCTCCATGGTTGGCGTGTTGGCTGCGATGGGCGGGTGAGGGCTCCATGGTTGTCGTGTTGGCTGCGATGGGCGGGTGAGGGCTCCATGGTTGGCGTGTTGGCTGCGATGGGAGGCTGAGGGCTCCATGGTTGGCGTGTTAGCTGCGATGGACGGGTGAGGAATGCAAGACAGACTGTGTCAAAATCCATCTGGGAGGATAAGGTCAATAATTCTGATTGTGTGCAACGATTGTAAATTTGGAGGTAAAAAAGATTGACCTGATTCAACGAACCGCGATTTGAACCGACGAGAACGCGACTCAATCAACTTTAGACGGATATTGCTAAAGTTACCAATACCCTGATTGGTCAACCATTCATTTTGATTTAGTGCATCTAGAACACAGGAACTATATGTTTATAAGCAATTGGGTCTCATGGGCGAGGTTACCTAACTCACACATGCTAGGGTGGTGTCGGTATCCCCACTAATCGGCATAGGATAGAGCCTGGTTGGGTCATTACATATTGAGCAATGGAGAATAGAGTGCCATCCAACAACGTTAATTGGTCGGCGGATGTAATTGTAATTTTATTCATTACCATTACTTTCAAGTTAATATTAGGTATATTCAAGCAGCAAATGTTGTCTTCAAAGCAGCACACGCTGACGAAGACTTGGACATTTTATCTGTGTATTGTGATGTATCTGTAATTTTTGAATCGGTCATTAAATAACTAAATAAAATTGCAATCTTTAAACTGCCGGTGGCAATCTGTTGAGCACGGAGTTTGTGAGTCTGTCAGCATATATGAACAGCTGATATCCAGAAAAAAATACAACAGGAATAAGATCACACAAGCAACAATTATTTTTCTATGACCCGAATTCAACCAAACTCAAAGAGAATATCAAGCATAGGGCGTTAGTTAATGAATTGTTTTTGAGCCCCAAATAAACATCATGATACTCTTCCGAACATGAGCAAGCCCAAACGATATACCGGATATGCTGTTTCATTGCTTTGATCTATCAAAAGATCTATTTCTGATTATTGTAAGAGGTTATCCAATTCTATCTATTAGCATCCGCGTTAATTGTTAGAACGCCTTTGTAATCACATTGCCTAGATCATTCGTGGTCTGCATTTCGCACGACACACCCGTATTCGACAGCGAGATGTGACCTTCGAGAAATGCTTCCTATAAAATTTCGTCCCTTACCTAAGGGATGGTTACCGAATGATTCGAACACCAAAAAAGTCAGGTAACCATTGTATATCCCTTTGTTTTGTCATAATTAGTTGTATGTCACTTTGTTTTGTCATAATTAGTTTACTCGTCCAGTCCATAAATAAATTCAACCCCTTTATACGAATAATCGGCTACGTTGCATTGGGTTAACAACATACCTGATTTGTTTGGACTAACCATAGAATGGCTGAGGTGGTTAAGGTCATGTATAGCTTAGCCAACAATTTGTAGAAAAATCCTGAGATAATTGAAGACCTATAGTCCTTGCGTAGACCTGAATATGTCTTAAGTGGTAACAAACAGTGCCCACAAAATGCCAGGAAAAGTGAGTCTTCGACACGAAGCGGTGCTCTCAAACTGGACACTGGAAAAAAGGGGCATATTATCATCGTCTAGTCATCGGCCAGCTACCGGCCAACGATAATTCACATTTAATTTATGTTTGTGTGAGGGGAAACTCCCGGTGGAACACTTGGCCTCGCCATGTTAGCTTCTTGAGCTGTAGCTATCGGGTTAGTGGCTAGCCATGGGTAGCTGTCCGCGTAAATGTATACTTTACGGGTACAGACCCATCAGTACCTTCAAGATATCGTGCATCTAGGCCTAAAGGAGTTGATTCTTAACGTAAAGTAATAATTGTATTGTTCTCCCGCAAGGTTTTCCACATCTGCCAGGCTGATGGGCGCCACGACTCCTTCCTCTGCCCCAACGGGACCATCTTCAACCAAGAGGTGGGGGTCAGTGTACACTAACACTACAGGGTAAACTGGATAAATTATCACCTGCTGCTAATTGTGCTGCTAATTTTATTACAGCGAGTTTTACCTAAGGCAGCCTCAACGTGATTGCTTGTTTGGTGTCACTGGTGCTAAAACAGCCATTCGGTGTTCCGTCATTTATTTAGGACTTAAACTCTTAAAGCGACTAGTTTTATTATGTCACGCTGTGCAGAGCACGGTTGTAAGAACCGAGGTTGTCTCTCAAAATAAAAAGTTTCGTTTATTAGGTTTCCTAAATCTGACGCCATGAGGAAACGGTGGCTGCTGGTTACAGCCCGTCAGGATGACTTTAATTTAAACAACGCGCAAATGTGTTTGGCTCATTTTGATGAGTTTCTTTGAAAAACGCATTAAAAATGCCTTGCTTGCAGATTTGTACAGCGATGAAAGAATATTGGCGTCCTAAAATTCAATAATTGCAAAATAAAATTATACTTAAATTCGTCAAAAAATACCTCTGATCGCCATAGATTTACAATTATCTCAACTGTTCGATGTACAAAAAGTAAAACATCAAAGTATTTACCCAAGAAACACACGAAAAATAAACAAAGTTTCAGCTTGTCGTTGCAGCCATCTGAGAAACCCCGTTTTCTCACCTTTATAAACTACTTGTTCTAATCAATTGGTTAGTATTTGCCCAAAAATTGTGACCAATATGAAATATTGGAGATCTGTTCTTCAAGATGATAGCTTGTTTAAATATCTTAAATGAAAATAAACTACTTGAATACCCAAAAATGTCGAGCCTAAAATGACTAGCCTGGATATGCCAATATTCGCTGTTACGCCAGTGACGTCACGGCCAGGCAATGACGTCAGACCACTTGATTCTGACATCACTTATTAAATTCCCCGTTTTACCCTGTAGTGTTAGTGTACCCTGGTGGGGGTCATGGAAGGGAAGATGGGAGGCAGGCAGAGAGGGAGGAACGGGTAGGAGGCGGTGATGAAGGAAGTGGGTGGATTCAAGTCTCTTTAGTTAAAGAAACCTCAACAATCCTCGGGATATGTCACGCAAGACAGGACTCGTAGACGACAGAGCAGACATTTAACGGCAGCCATCTCTTCTTCGTCACGATACATTTGATGCATAGTGAAAAACTTATTTTCATAGCCCAGAACCGTAGGACACTGTCTGGAATTCAGTGATTGTTGGGTTTGGAGCTTCGAATCCCTGAGAACAGTTACTGACTATGACCAAGTTGCCTATCATGATGTATTGGCTAACTTGGTCATGGTCAGTAACTGTTTCCAGAGAACGATGTCAAACTATATGAACAGTGCAAAACGGTTCTGGGTCATGAAACAGAGGTTGGTTTCATTTACAAAATCATCGTGACCAAGCAGAGAGCGGCTGTATTCACATTGATGAGATGTTGAACACGTGACATAGCAATACATTTTCCTGTCACTCTATTATTACAAAAATAATGTCACGTCAGAGTTTAAATGACGGCAGCAAACTAAATAAAGTAAATTGACCGGCTGATATCCATTTTTAACTTACCAAGAGGCATCCCAACTAACATTTGCGTTCTAGTCTGTTCAAATGTGTATCAAGAACAACACCAGCACGTCGAGTTGGAATTGCGAAACATAAATCGAAACGAAGTCAAAAACACATAATCTATCTTTGTATTAAATGTCTTGTTGTAATATATTGATGTGTATATTGTATTGCAGTACCATTAAACATAAACCCCTTTTGTTTCGGTAATTGGTAGGTCCTTCGTGACAATTCTCTTTTGTCGAATCACATTCTTGTCTCAGATCCGCCACAACCGCGAGGCAGCCATGTCTTCACTTTCCTTATTATTCAGCATATTAGTCGGGACACACACAGGCATGGATCACGCCCTTAGTTAGAAAAAGCTTAACATCTTCTTCAAGGAATTAACGCTCAAGTTTCAGGTCACCTGGAAGTTGTACACGTGCTATATACTGCTTGGTGCAGCATACATATGAATAGAGTAAAAATATTATGAATAGTGATTATAGAGATTGTGAATAGAGATTAAAGAGATTATGGATAGAGATTAAAGAGATTATGAATAGATGATAAAGAGATTATGAGTAGAGATTACAGAGATTATTAATAGAGATTAAAGAGATTATGAATAGAGATTAAAAAGATTATGAATAGAAATTAAAGAGATCATGAATAGAGATTAAGGAAATTATGAATAGAGATTAAAGAAGTTATGAATGAAAAGTAAAGATTTATGAATAGAGAATAAATAAATTATGAATAAATAGTAAATATATTATGAATAGAAACTAAATAAATCATGAATAGAGATATAAGAGATTATGAATAGAGATCAAAGAAATTAGGAATAGAAATTTGAAGATATTATTAAAGATATTGCTAATAGAGATTCCAGAGTGTCTAGCATTTTTATCCGCCATCAAATAACAGAAAACTCATCGACACGAGGACCATGGCCCTGATCAAGATTCATATACTCAAGTACTCGAGTCCCAACATCCGATGAAAGAGAAATGCTTGAAATGTCGCTTGGTATTCGATTCCACCCGTCAACTGAAACCAGTACCCTATTGTTTTTGTCAGAACATTTTTTTTGTACCTGGAACTGATCTTGCCCCATTTCCCCCTCTTTGCCCAGGTGTTCGTGTGCGACTGGTGGTACAACGTCGCCTGTGCCGATGCTCCACTCTTCTTTGATCTCAACGCCAACTTCGGAGTTGTTATTGGTAGCGGTGCCAACGGCAACGGTGCCAACGGCAACGGTGCCAACGGCAATGGCGGTAGCGGCAACGGTTACACAAATGGCAATGGAGTCAATGGCAATGGAGTCAATGGCAATGGAGTCAATGGCAATGGAGTCAATGGGAACGGTGTCAACGGCAATGGTTACACAAATGGCAATGGAGTCAATGGCAATGGAGTCAATGGCATTGGAGTCAATGGCAATGGATTCAATGGCAACGGCGTCAACGGCAATGGTGTTAACGGCAATGGTGTTAACGGCAATGGTGTTAACGGCCATGGTGTTAACGGCAATGGTGTTAACGGCAATGGTGGTAACGGCAATGGTGTCAACGGCAGTGGTTACACAAATGGCAATAGAGTCAATGGCAATGGAGTCAATGGCAATAGAGGCTATGGCAACGGTGCCAACGGCAATGGTTACACAAATGGCAATGGAGTTAATGGCAATGGTGTCAACGGCAACGGCGTCGCAAGCAATGGTGTCAACGGCAATGGTTACACAAATGGCAATGGAGTTAATGGCAATGGTGTCAACGGCAACGGCGTCGCAAGCAATGGTGTCAACAGCAATGGTTACACAAATGGCAATGGAGTCAATGGCAATGGAGTCAATGGCAATGGAATCAATGGCAATGGAATCAATGGCAATAAAGTTAATGGCAATGGAATTAATGGTAACGGTTACAAAAATGGCAATGGATTGAACGGTAATGGTTACAAAAATAGAAACGGCGTGAACGGCAACGGCATCAAGAACGGAGCAAATGGAAACGGGTTCTCTAATGGCAACGGAGTTAATGGAAATGGTTACTCAAATGGAAATGGTAACGGAGGTAATGGAAATGGTTACACGAACGGTAATGTTAACGGAGTGAATGGCAACGGAGCAAATGGAAATGGATACACTAACGGAAATGGAGTCAATGGAAATGGGTTCACTAACGGTAGTGGCAAAGTGAACGGTAACGGAAATGGTCGAAAGAACGGCAATGGAAGAAACGGAAACGGCCTCAAAAATGGTAACGGTAACGGCGCCGTCAACGTCCCGTCCTCTTCGTACGGCGTTCCTGCCGCTGGTAATGGCTATGGCCGGTAGAGGAGCCACGTGCGGTAAACGACCTAACTGATCTCTGCAGCTCTCTGCACTTGCACTGGAACAACTCTCCGGCAAATTATGAGGGTAAAGGAGTTTGAAGACCCGTCTACTAGTTTCCCATTGAAATATTTAATCCAATTACAGCCAAGCTTACGACACGGTAATTTTTCGCAGTTATATGCTGAATTAATATGGGCGATTGATTTGTCTGAGAGAGACAACTTTAATTTGCAGCTTTGCCGCGTTCCAATCGATTACCTTGCATCACCTATAAGTGATGGGAAATTGAAACAAAGCTCATTCAACGAAAAAAATCATTTGCATATAACTTTATTCCTCAAAATACCCGCTGTTAGCTGCAATACATTTCTCAATTTGACCGCCAACACACGTAATGATTTTCCCGAGCATTTCACTGCTGATGGAGGCGATGACTTCACTCACTTATTTTTTGAGTTTATGAAGAGATGCAGGTATTGTTATAAATATGTTCATGGTCCTCAACGTAACACCAGGGAAGTAGTCGAACGATGAAAGGTCAGGCGATCTTGGTGGCCATGGGAATTGACTCATGTGTGAAATGTATTTATCAGAAAATCGGACAGTCAACCAGTTCGTGTCATCTTTAGAGGTGTGCGCCAAGTCCCCATCTTGCTGGAATCACAGCTCTGATGTTCTTCTGCGTCTAAAAATACCTTTAGGAACCTCGACGGGGAGGTATATGCTTTAAAGTATTGTTAAAGGACATGAGTTGTGCTTCCAGCAAGATAGAGCCCCGGTGCCCACATCATCGTATGCCGTGGACTTGTTCACCGCTCGGTTTTCTGGCACATTAATTTCACACAAGATTGAGTTACCATGTCCACCAAAATCACCTGACCATATTCTGCTCGACTACATCCTCTGAATTTACTTCAAGAACCATCCAGTTAGATCATAGCATGCTTATCTTGATGAACTCAAGAAAGGCGTGAGTGAAGTCGTCGCTTCATCAACAGTAAAATGCTCTGGAAGTCGTCGCGTGTTTTGACCGTTGTATTGAGAAGTGTGTTCAGCTAGCGGCGATAATTTTGAAGGATAATTGTACGTGAAAATGCAACTAAAAGTCTTTTAATTTCGAAAGAGTTTTGTTTCAGTTTTTATCTCAGATACAAAAAAAACGTAGTGATTTTAAAATTTATATATTTTCAGCGTCCACCTGTACATTCATTTTGCCGCAATTTATCAATACTTTTTCCTATAATTGTCAATAAAACATTCGCGAAATCTATGCATACAGCTGTTCCCGTGTGGATATGAAAAGGGGACGCGTTTTTTTAGACAGGAGAGTATCCAGTGCGAGTGCATGTAGACAACATGTTGTATGGGTTTCTTAGCTAGTCCGTGAATACTTTGGTGCGGCTGCTCAACTTTAGAGATAGATGTTTTTACACCACATGGGTACACTTGAACTATTTCGACTAACACATTTATAAGAGAACGTATGCCAGTATTGAGAGTAATGATGGTGATTGAACACAATTCGAACCTATTTGGACTATAAGCAATTATGTGTGAAACTTGAATTCCCTACAACAATTTCTTCTTCCGGAACGATGTTTTGGTTTGCAACATTTGTCTTCTGCATTTGGTAATTATTGTCCAATCACAATCCATATGCCATTGGTCATAAAAACGCTTTACAGTAACAAGCTTGTCCCTGAGTCCGGACTGTTGTAATCTTATGGTAGCAATACGCTTTATGGTAATACTAATGGATCTATTTGATGATTCATCCACGTGACGAAATTAGATAAAACCCTAACAAGTTAATATGCCGCTTCAAGCATACATGCTTACCTCTGTGTAGAGGTTTGAACATGCAATCATATCGATGCTCTTCTGCGCAGTCGCTGAGACGTCGTCAAGCCTTGTCACGCCATGTCTCAGTCCCTCTCTTGTCATGCCACTCAATATACAAGCGGCACTGCTTAGTCACTCTGATCTTACCAAGCCATGTCACGCTTGCATAGTATGACTTGTGTGCCATAAGGTGCTACCGTACCAACGACCTTGTTGGTGTACCCAGGAACCATATAGATCTATGTGATGTCTGGGTGTACCAATGACGTTGTAATACTGCCTCAATCAGTGTACCGGTCTGTGGTTCACAAGCGGGTGCATTTTGTCGTTCTTCCAGAAACTATTTAATGTTAATTACCACACTCCGTATATACCGTAGTATTTATTGCCATTATTTATCATGCGTCATCCCCTGTTGATGATGAAGACTCACTAACAAGGCAATATTTTATTGAGTAATATGCCCATGATTCTAAAGCAATTCGACAACTTCCATAATAAAGGCCAATGTTATCTTTTTGAACTTCATTCATGGAGTGTAGAGATTGTAATTGACGTTAACACTTATTCAATTAACCTTATGATTCTCATTTCTGCAGTGAAGTTATATAAATGCTTTTAGTTACTAGGGCGCACTCGACATCACGACGAGACCTTCAGTCTTGAGAGCTTCCGCTTCGATACTATAATAAGAATTCAACGAGCATGTCACGAGTTGATGAATAAACGTATACATCCGAATCGTTGTTTCATTGTTACATCATACGTATTAATAGATGGATTTTTTGGGGAAAAAATTAGGTAAATATATTTTTTTTATCAGACATTGTGTCAACGACTCTGACAATATCAACAACGTCAATAAAAAGTCGAACTATTCGCATTGTTTCGAAATGCAGTAAACTAAAGTGTTTGTCGTCAAAGAATTTCAAAGAACGACACAAAATCATCAGATTGAAATTTAGATTTAGATCAAGATGGTTTCACACTTGCTCCTTACAGATTGTATTGCTGTCTTCAATTAGTATCGATAAAGAATTGCATTGCAGTAGTTAACTCTAAAATAACGACCGTAAACATTAGAGAACTAGTAGTGATTGATA
>SDVV010038718.1:0-10703 GCA_016164225.1 Gammarus roeselii | reverse complement strand
GCCCTGACGCGATATGTCGGGTCTGCCCTGACGCGATATGTCGGGTCTGCCCTGACGCGATATGTCGGGTCTGCCCTGACGCGATATGTCGGGTCTGCCCTGACGCGATATGTCGGGTCAGCCCTGACGCGATATGTCGGGTCTGCCCTGACGCGATATGTCGGGTCTGCCCTGACGCGATATGTCGGGTCTGCCCTGACGCGATATGTCGGGTCTGCCCTGACGCGATATGTTAGTAAAGGTAATGTGCACTTTTAGTTGTTACGATCCAGTTCGACAGTCTCAAAAGTTACCTAATTGTGGTGGTATTTGAAACTTTTTAGATCGATAAAGGCAAAATAATTCAGTGAAATCAGCAGCCCATGCTGAGTAAGAAGGTGATATGTTTTATACACACATGGTAGTTGATTTCCACTCTGAATTAAAAAAACTTTACAACATATTACCAAATTTTTCATTCCCTTTTCTCCTTTGTGCATTGCAAATCCTCATTAAATATCCCAATACTATAACCAGCCTTCTTCACATAGTAACGGAACGCTTTGTCACCCTCTTGTTCGGACTCAATTGGATCTGTACAAAGGAATACCCAGTTCGGACCGCGATTCAATATGCGAGCGAGGCACCTCCATTGAGCGTTCGGGGCAGTTTTCATGGGACGATTGCAATCAGACGTATCGGGAGGAGGCTGGGACCGGGTGCAGGGTTGTAGGTTTACAAGCGTCTTTTGATGTGGTGTTTCAATGCAGAACAATGGTGAAGGGAGTCAGGAACACCTTGTGGTCAAGAAGTAACGGCCTCAGGGTTAGGCAGGAATAGATCAAACTAAGTTGAGGCTCGGAGGTATACATCCAGTACAAGTCATCTCATATTGATAAATATAATATCGTTACACCAAAGTTTCAAATAAAATCATATATTTTATTAATGAAACACATTAATGAAATATGTTACAACAAGACCATTCTAAGTACTTTCGATCAACAAAGAGAACACACGGGCACACTTCACTCGTACAAAGCAATGGAAAAAAAAACTCTGACAGACACACACACATACACACACACACACACATACTCACACCGGCATTTACACGGGTTAACTAAAATAGAATAGATAAATGAAAATATAAAGTCAAGCTAGGTGGATTCAACGACGTATTTATAGATTGGAGCAATACATTTACGCACAATGCACATCAAAATCTGTAAATAGGAAATGTCAATGTTACACCAGAATCGCACACATATAAACAAATAAATTATCCTGAATTACATTACACACACGGTGCATAGTAGCCAAATAAATGTGCATGGGCAGTCTAAAATGAAAAAAAATCCCAACGTGAAAGTCTTCTTAAAGTGGATTCATGCTACGATAAATAGATCTTCTCAATGATTGCGTTTAATAAAATATTCACTAACTTTAAGTCTATTGTGAAAAGCTATCATTTTAGACCTCTGCATATATTGAACCGTCATCTAACTGAAGTAATGTCTTATACGTCATTGTATTCCTACAACTCAAAATAAGACTCAATAAGAATATCAAGGATGTCCTCAACAACTGAAACACTAACATACAAATCAATAATGTATCATTTAGCTCCTTCTTTAAGACTGTGGGTTCCTTCCTAGGAGACAGGTAGGGAGACAGGTAGGGACAGGTAGGGTATCCACACCCTTGCGGAGGCAGAAGACATAGACTGCTGAGTGAGCGACCAACGCTGGAAGGCTTTCATAAAATTGTCTCTGCCGCTAGTGGGGTATTCACGATTAAGGTAGGGAATCCCTAAAGTTTTTTGTCTTAAATGCATGAAGTAAAGAGCAAGTTGGTAACGGTGGATGTCATTTGGTTTAAGTATTGCTGCGCTATGGAACATAATACCAGTGTGGGCGGTAAGGTGGACAGCATAAGATCCGCCCAACGCGGTGTTGCAGTAGAGTAAGTATCGACAGAAGAGGCCTTCATATACATTTATCAAGACCCTTTCCTGAACACATTCACTAATATTGTACAATAAACCTCAGAAATAGATAATTTCTTGCTGACTTTTGAAATATGCCCATCGCATTTTGGATCCCACAGAGATGTGACCAATCATGAAAGGGATTAATCAGGAATTCTGGCCGTTTGAAATGGTGTGCACATTGTCTTCATTTTATTCTGTTCTATGACTTGCAGGTTCATACTTTCATGAAATATAAAATGCCCTTCAGTGCGGTGTATTGTGACGGGTACAGTTATAGAGCTTTAGACATTTTTTTCCATTTTTTTTTCTATATCTGATGCACCGAAGTTTGGATGGAATTCGTAAAAAATTTTGATGATACCGCAGTAACTTGCTGGTTCTAAATCGTCGCCGGTCAGGGTTTGATTCCTGAACACACCCGCTACAAAGACCTTCACAGCTAGTCATCGCCATCATTGACGGTGGATGTTTGCTCCCCGAGCACACCCGCTAGAATGGCCTCCAGAGACCACCATCGCCGTGCACCGCCGGCGGGTGTTTGCACCTCAAACACACCCGATAAAAAGGTTTCAAAGCCGGCTCTCGCCGAAAGTCTCTATGTTGCCACAACTCTCGGTAATATTCGTGCATAATGAGATTACCGAGGCAAGCGTGCACAGGCTTTTCCCAACCGGCCTGAGCATGTGAGTGTAAACAGATGAATATTCTTCATTGCCTTGAATCGTGAGAAGCAATTTTATTTAGATTTATCTTGTGTGACGCTCGACAATCTCCCTTGGAAGTAAGTATAGCAAGATGCACAGCTTCTCAAAGAGTCACAACATGCCTCTCATGGAACACTTGCGACGTAAACTTTCCGATGTACCCTGTTTACTTTTAGGTATTCGACAAGGGAGCACCACCTATACATAAAGTATTGACCGAACATGTTGCCATTCATTTGTTTAACCGTCAGGAGTATGTATGGATGTATGCATAGACATACAGCTGTTTCCTCTTAGTTAGGAGGGTGCCTAAGTTAGCCACCCTCCTAACTAGTGGGAAACGGCTGTATGTCTCTATACACATATACATGCATATATACATCTGACGCTTAAAAAAATGAATGGCAACTTGTTCGGTCAATGCTTTATGGATCGGTGGTGCTCCCCTGTCGAATACCTATGTTGTGAGTCACTGCGTGGCCCGCCGTCATGGGTTAATAGGATTGGTTAACTAAAAATACAAGAATTGCGAAGAAAATGCTGTTCATTTAGACATTCATCATTGTTTATAAGCAATACAAATACATTCTGCCCCTTCAAAAAACAAACAATTGCGACAGAGGCAGGAATTGGACTAGTTTTGATTAAATGAATGTTGTGGAATACTTTTTTTATGCTGAACGAACATCAAACACGTAATAATTGAGTAAAGTGACATGGGGTACGATAGCTATTTCGTTTTCAGCCTTCGCTTTGTACTGTCCACGAGATTCCTCGTAAGAGCCGAATTGTTTACAACTCAAAAGTGACAGCTATATTGGAAAAATGTCTTACAAACAACCTCAAACAACCATGGTTAAGTACATACTCACAGGATAATTCTCATGCTTGGTCTCTTCAACACTAAACGAATGTTATCATTTTTTTCTGTGATTGTAATCCGCTAGTCGGAAATAACTGAATTAGTTACTGAGACCCTTCGATAAATTTATATGACGTTCCCATCGAAACAGCGATGGTTTCGATAACCCAACAGAGAAGGACATGGGCTGATGTTTCATAGGAGAAATAAGGTGGTGTGATGCTTTGAGTAATTGGAAATATTCCTGCAGAGTGAAATAAAACAGGCTACTGGCATTAAGTATATCGAATCTATCCTCGTATTGGAAATAGGTTAGTTTCAAGGAAATATAATTTGCAATATAAATAGGATAGCTAGACTTTTTCAAAAATAAGTGCTTCCCTGTCCATCCTCTTGACAATTTTGTTTGTAAATTTCTAAATAATGTGTATCAACCCAATGAAACAGTTCAAACTGCCCACAGAAAGAATGCATATTTAACCTTCCCTTATTTGGATTGCAAATCACTAACTGTGGAGAGATATTGAGGAATTAATAGGTAAATATTTCCCACAAATAAACTGTACTGTGGATTTTAGAAATTTTCGTACTATTGGTTCATACTTTTGACTAAAGGAATCTTTGTGTGAGGGTTTGAGTGCTGATGTGGTCTATATGTATAAATGCGACCGATGCAGTTCGTCTTACGGTGGCAGCACTGCGATGCAGCTGACTATGAGACAATGCCAGCATGCCAGTCTTTGACATCGAACTTTCCTACCCCTAAACTCCAAGTCCCCTTTTTCCATTCGAGATCACTGCGATCCCAGCCGTGGGCAGTGTGTCTTCATGAAGTAAAATTTCAAAATTAGTGCCTCACAATCTGATCCTGCCTCCGATCTTAGACTTCTCGAATCCCTTCATATCCTCCCCAATCATCCCGACCTTTATGATACTTCTTCTACGGCGCCCTTAAATACAGTTCATTAGGATCCATAGGTTTCAGTTTGTTCATAGTCGTATTTTTTTAATTGTTTCAAGGTTAAATTTGTTTTCTAATTAGCTCTTATTTTTTCAGAATTGTACTGATGATATGCAGAGTAACACATGAAATGTCAACAATGGTTTTTAGATGAATACATTTTTTGAATTAATATTTTGGTAAAATTGTTTTGAAAATATGTTGAAACTTTTTCTAGCTTTCCTATTTGTACTGAAAATCACTCCTTGGATGGATTCTCTAATACTGCTCCACCTAAATGAGTTTTGTCGAGAAAGAACACAAATTGACAAAAATATTCCCGACCTTGCACTCTCGATCGTTTCGAAGAATGCATCACACTCCCCTGGTCTGTTGGATAATACTTCCGATCAACCAATGATTGGCTCCACGAGCGGTTACATACAGTTCTTGGTGAGGACGTGTGAGAAAGAAGACTGAACCATAAAAGAGGACTGAACCATTGATGGGATATCAATGCGAATGTCCCCATCGAACAACAGCCTTGGAACTGAAGCAGCTCATTTATCTTTGTATAGCAATTTTGACGCTCACTTATTAAACGTGAATTTGCATATCATTACCCGTTTTAAAGTCACTATAGCAACTCTTTTTGTTATTGGGCATCCTGATTGATGGCATTGACGATGTAAGAAGTAGTAAGCAATTTTGACTGGTCATCCCGTAGATCGTGGGTTCAGCTGTTTGCTCTCTGTGCTGTTATCATGAGAGCAATTAACTTTTATAACAATGACTAGTGCCCATGTGCATCAAGACTAGGGAAGGAAGCCAACATATCTTCATGTAATTCTATGATGTACTTTTTTTTTAGTATAATTTATAATATAAATTAAAATTGCTGTGATGACTGAATCAATAATGAACTCTTGTGCGTCTCGCCCCCCGCTCAAACATTACTTAATTTTATCTGATGATTATTCAACCCTTGAGTTGATCGTTTATTCATAAAATATTCCAAAGTCAATTGTTGTAGTTAGAAATTATATTTCAATATTCGTTTACTAAATAACCTCGTATGACACATTTCGAGTCTCACTAAACAATACAGTACATTTTCAACTAAAACGTAAAGTGGCACACTTATTAAACTCACGTGAATGTACTGTTGTCATGGCATCCTAGAGATTCAAATAAATGAAGTGTGCAGTTGTCTAAAATCAATGTAAGCAACTTTTTGCCGCTCTGCAAGTCAGAATTTCATTTGCCCGCAAATTTCACTAAATGGAGTGTTGAACTTAGGAGTAAATGTGTTTAAACTGACATTATGATGTTTTATATTGAAATTACCATGCATTCAAGGTTTTTGAATGACACTCTTGTAGACCGAATGTGTCTGTCGAGTCGCTAGACCCTACGAACATTATTACAACTCAAAATAATTACAACTTGAGACCGATTCTAAGCTGAAAGCAATCAGGCGTGTGCCATGACGCTTCGTTGTTGGCCCAGTAGGCAGAAGACAAGATCCTTGGCAAATGCTGCAGTATAAGTAAAAGTAGAACTGATTAGACGTACTGTACAGTTGCAGTTAACGGGTTTAATACCGTAACGTATCAACTGAATAATTAAAATTGGCACACGAACAAACATAGCAGTGACGGAAGTTGATGAACAGAAAAGATTAATTTGTAACGCCGGCAATAACAAATGGTTGATGGGTCATGAAACCATCAATTTCATTCGTAAGCTAATCGGCTCGTGAACACCATCTGTCTCCAGTTATCTCCCAATCCGAGTCCGAGAAAGGCCATCACACACCAACAACTGACTGTGCAGCAGCATCGTGATAGTCGTTGAAGTGCTCTGAATACCTGATTGACCTAACGATTCACTGCGCGTCTCTAGCTTCGAATGAGTCTATCACTTTCAGTCAGCTTGAATAAAACTGCTTGACATTGGATCCCTGACATTGCAGCACGTAACATAACTGAACTGCAATTGTATTATTTGTCAGGTTGCATGGGCGTAGAGTGGCTACCCAGTGGGCTAATGGTAGGTGTAATCTCTGTTTATCGTTCAACGAATCTGTATTTTTGTGCCTCATTTCAGGTGGAGGTTCAGTATTTGAAGGTATGGCTTGAGTATCTCTACAATGCCTCGAAAATTAGCAGATTTCATCAATAAGCTCTCCTTGAAAAATTTAAAATGAGATATAAATAAATGAAAAATCTTCAACTTTGTGGAGAACCACGCCGAAAATCACCATTTATTAGAGAAAGGAGCAGTTCACCTGCAAGTTAAGCGATTGTTCTGTATTTCAGACAAGCTTTGTGCTCAGTTTGTAATTTCCAATCATGTTTGTCTGTCTAAGGAAACTCGATATCTTCATTTGTTGGTGGTGGCTTTTTGAATAACTGGCAAATGTTTCAGGCAATAAGGATTTTTGAACCTCTCTGATAATGTTTCACAGACAAACATGAACTTTATTAACAAGCCTCTGACAATTTTTTTTTTCATAAATAGTTTATCATATAAACAAAATCAAATAAACTCTAGGTAACGGCTTGTTGACACAGGTCGGGAGAGATTCGAACTCTTCTTTATTGAGATATTACGAACTGACGAAACACGTCATGATGGAGACATGGCAATGGGTTTTGAAGGGAATTGTGCTGACTTGTGGTAGAGAATAGGAACTGCAATGATGCATCGCTGATCGGAGTCCTGATGAAAAACTTCAACTGTGTACGAGCGCTAGAGAAAAGGTAACGATGATAGCAACACCTTGAAAGCTGGCTAATTCACTTTCTCTGGGCAATATTTCTGCTTATAGTTTTTCAGGGACGAATGGTTCAAGTTTTTCCGTACTCATATGTCTAGATGTGACCGTCAGTTTGAGACTGCTAGTCAGTTTACTCAGCGTACAATAACAACCGATTATACCAGACACAATAGTAATGTTTCAGAAATGGATTTCGCACGAAGGAAAATGATAAATTCAACAAGTTGGACGCTGCCGGTCGGTGTCTGTTGGTGAGCTTCCCGACCCTGATGGCGGATTATAATATACAATACGGAAGTGTGTTTCCTGGAATGATATTATGTGCTTATCCTCGATGGACTATTCAAAAAAGCATGTACGATAAAATATAAAATCCCAAAACTATAGAGAATACCCTGTCTCAAATTCCCCACGCATAGATACTATCATCACATGTATTTTCTGAAAGATAAGGAGGTATATTCGTTCTGAAAGATAGGGAGGAATATTCCCTGCCAGCCATTGTTTGCCTCGCCCCCTTCACACTAAAAAAATCGTCTGCAACGAAATGTTTGCTTCGCTTGAATTGTTCTTCCCATAATCTAAACTCAAGAAACAAATGGTAAACAAAATGCCGAACGAATAAAGTTATGCGAGTCTTAACTGTTCAACCAATTTCGCAACGAAACATTATCCTCCAAAGCCTTCCAGATAATGATCGTTAACTGCATCAACGCATACTGAATAATCCATAGATGAAAAGGACGAACAAAACGTGATTTGGCGTTATTGTTACTGCACAGTTAACATATTTGATAGAAGATATGAGATTTACAATATAACGACTAGTAATTCCCTGATGATTAATCGAGCCTACTTATGACTAAATCTCACAAAACCAATTGTTTATTTCAAAATGCTGACAAAGGCGACTGGTTACCCAATAATATTGCTCGGTTTCCTCATATCTGTCGGTTTGATCAGTTGATGAAATTGATGCTTAGAGGTAACAAATACGACCCGCCATCTGATGGTTGTGTGTCAGTGTATTTTAATTGGCTAGATGTCTGATTTACCAAAAAAAAACAATATTCGGTTGGATTTATGAACCTTATTTATGAATTGACAAAACGAAAGGTTATTGTCAAAATTTAATTGTTCCCACATTGAACTGTTACTCTCAGAGACGGTAGAGGTGAGGGTAGAGGGTAGAGGAGATCCTTAGAGGTGGTACAGGTGCTCATGTGCCTCGCGTTCTGTAATTGTATAGAGGAGGTTCCACCCTAGCCCCCCCCACATGACAAATGTTTACTTGCTACGTATAAGATTATCTCTCATTACTGAAAGATGAAAACCCAAAGAAATGGAAATCCAATAATGTTGGACCATTTTGTTGCTCGAAATAATATATTTAGTAAACTTGAACAGAACACCCTCGAATCAGATGTGTATTCGTCAATCGGTCCTGGCCCGCGTGCGGTCAGAAGAAGGCCCTCCCTGTCGTTATTAGTTTGAGGGACCAGAACAGATAGTGGCACGACTGATTCCAGCGCAAACATGACTGGCTGATAATGTTACTGTATTGGCAACACTTCGAGGATCGTCATTGGATGCAGTTATCGATAGGAAGTCCCGGGAGTACAATTTGATCCGCTAGAAATTCACCTCAATCCCAACGTCTATTAAGTGTCTAGCACGAGACCAAAAAACCCTGACCATGTTTCGCGCTGTTGAGCCAAGATCAATTCACAAATAATGTATTGTAGGGCCTCCTCCATTCATATCTACTCAATGTTGGTCACCAGCCATGCCCCGTTTAATAGTAATGTCACATTCGATGTGTGGAGGGCCCAAGGTTGTGGGTGCCCTGAGCAGCCGCCCACTCTTCTCACTGAGTGAATCAGGCCCTGTTATGAGGTATATTATCTCATGAAATATTATGATGAATGAATTTATTGCCTCTTTGGCTCAAAATCTCTTCTAATGACAGATTCAATCAGAATATCATCACCATGGAAGTGGTCACCACATTGATTATGTCCAATGGCATTATGTCAGTTAGCTATTTTGAGCATCGATCGTCTAGCAAAATAGGCACAACCGAAATTCGTCTGACCTCTATTCAGTTATCTGCCTTCTTGTCACTCTTTCTGTAAGTATGAATATAAATATTTTACTTTCTATTTTCAATAACAGAATTCCACATTTATAACTATAACGAAATATTTTTAAAACAAAATACTTAGAACACTGAAAAAAAAGCACATAAGAAATTCCTGCTTAGCATGTATGGAGAATGAACTATTTACAGAAAGCGATTACATACAATAAATAATATGTTGGTTTTGGATTCAGGCTAGCCACATTAGTCGGCTCGATAATATCAATAATCACAAAAAAACAGATCAACTGCTACAGAATGTTGGAAGTAATTCCTGGACACTCATTCGAATTGAATTTCGATTTTATTTTTCTGAGCAACTTTTTAATAGTAATTCAAGGCAATCCAAGCGTCCTTGCAAAGAAAATGATTCCATCGTCCCTCCGTTAATGTCCACTGCAGGTAAAATGCGATCCCTTTTGAGGCTCGTAGACCCTAAGGAACATTACCTAATGAGTGGATGCAATCCACCCACCCCTGCTTCTAACTTTGGTTGTTTGGGCGCCTTCACCGCGCTGCGGTCGGACATTATCTTGTCCTTCACAACTCTAAATCACGCAAGGAGGTGAATCCTTCGAATTTCTTTATGCATGACACCTTTTCTTCACCCATGGGTTTCATTGGTGAAATAATAGTATGTGGTTAGATCTACACAGTCATAGGCTTAAGTAGTTCAACTTACAACTACAAAATTCCACACTTGCCCGTTTTCTACTACGACATTAGTGAACAATAGAAAATTAATGTAAAACGGGTCTTGGACTCCGACTAGCTGTATTGTTATGTTTGAATGGGTCAACGAAAAATGCCCTCCAATCTACATGAATATTTGTCTTTTAACCCAACGCCTTCCTCTGAAGCTGCTGAAACAAAACACAGACTCTTCTAACGAGTTTCGTCAGCTAGTCAAAACAAATTTCTTCGAGTTCATGAAATCTAGGGAGATTTAGAAAAAAAACGTGCTTGTTTTGTACACAAGACAGTGTTTTCGCTTGTAAAGACTGCAATCAAATAACAGGTCAGCATCTTAAGTTTTCTTTGGTTATGAGCTTTACATTGATTAGATTTATTAATTGTTGATGGAGTAATCAAAATATGTAAGCTACCGGTACCGTAACGGTCGGTTACTATTGATAATTGTGGGCTCCAATATATTTATTCATCAGAGGTGGGTGACACTTATAATAACTGGGCTCCTGAAGGCTAGGATTGACCTGCCGGATTACCAATCCGACTTGTTTCATTGCTAGCAATATAAAAACATAGGTTGATATTCTTCATTATGGTATTTTTCGGTTTATAT